>CAMOHE010050243.1:42454-84030 GCA_946598075.1 Artocarpus hirsutus
GAGAGAGTGAACGGGAGAAAATGAAGAGAGAGAGAGAGAAAGTGAAATGAATAGAAGAAGAGAGAGAAAAGTAGTTGCATAAAGCTGTGAGCAACTATACACTGTTTTCAAATCAAATTTTTTTTATTAAAACTTAAATTAACAATCAAAAACAATTTAGAACAATTAAAAGTCATCAAAAGAGTAAATTAACACAAGGTTTCTAAATTTCACAAAATAATCGAATTAAGTTTAAAACACTTATCATGGCACACTAATTCACCATTTAACATTCTAATTCTATTTAATTAACTTCGGGGTGTTACAGACTATCAGACTAAACCTTAAGAATTGGGCATATGATGGACAGATTATGTGGAAGACACGATTCTTAAAGTGGCAGTCTAAATTATGAGATCTGCAACCGAGGGAATAAAGTTGGGTACTTTATTCATGCAAAGATTGTTATGTTGTCTATATCCTTAACAGAAAATGGTTTGTCTTGGCCATTGGAGATGGGTTCTATGAATAAAAACATTGGCACATTGTCATAGGTGATGATTTGTTGGATCTGGATAAAATATGAATTGATTTGGATTAATAATTCTATCTCTGTAAAATCAATTCACTTTAGACAATCATTTGTATTGTATCTTAATCTTGAGATGAATAGTGGGTCCATTGTCTTGACTTATGTCTTTTGATGTACCAAAGGGTGACATCGACATTTTATAGTGGTAAGCATGCTGGTACGTTGGAGGCATGACTCTTGATAGCGTAGACCTATTATTCATAGATATGAAATCATAGCTTCTTTTTAAGAGTAGTTGATATCCTCTTACATGTGTTATCCTATAATTGGAAAACTAGAGCGCTCAATGATTTAGATACATAGGTGTAACCGAATGGTATACTGTCTTTAGATGGTAAGTTTTTTTATAGTGAGATAATGGAATGTAAGATAAAAATAATCGGGAAGGTGAGACAGAACTTGTCCTTAAACTGATTATGGATAATCCTATGAAGATACGATATATTATGATATGTCATGGAGACTTAGCTATACGGGCTTTGGAATTCTATATAGTTCGAGAGTGCAACTTCAAGCTTTTAGTGGAGTAACGCTGGAGTTGATAATTATGAAATATATATCTAGAATATTGGGTTTCATAATTGTTGGGAGCTTGAACTATATAGGCCCATCAGATCCCCTTTGCTAGCTCACAAAATCCTATAACAATACGACGTGTTTTTCCAATAATTGGTCACTTATGTCAAATTTATCAAATTGGTTGAAATTCTATAAAATCAAATAATTCATGTTTGTTTATCGGTTAAATTAATTTTGTGATAATATTAATTCAAGATAAACTCGTTGAATTATCAGGATCAGATAATTCATTCTGTTTATCGGTTAGATTAATTTTGAATAAATTAATTCAAGAAAAACTTGTTGAATTATTAGGAATATTTATTTTCTTAGAAATTATATAGATATGACTATTTTAATCAAATAATTTGTTTATTAGGTTATTTGAATTAAAACTGAGGCTTTATCCCAAGAATCTCCGGTGGGAAATAAAGATTTGCAAGGATTTTTATTAGAGGTTTGGCAGGCCAACCTTTAAGTTTGGCCCACCGATTGAGGAGGTTTAGTAGGTGATCTGCCAGTTCAGCCTACCGACCGGGTAATGAAAGGATCACGTGTTTTCACACGGATATTATTAGATATTGATTTTGATTCGAATTTTTTATGCCTTATCTGATAAGGACTGACTCTTGGGCCCAACCTATATATAAAGGGGAATGAGTCTCATTATTATTTAGATCAGTTGAGAAATCTAGAGTGAGACTCTATTAGTGAGACTTTGAAACTCCCTAGAGAGCTATTATTTACAAATCACGAATTATAACTTTAGGTATTTCTCAATTGGTTGGAAAGAGAGCCACCTGGGGAAAAGCGAAACGAAGTAATCCTACACTCACTCTGATCATGGATAAAGAATAGCAAAGAAGGCTAATTAGTTGAGGTCCTTTTGGCATATTACTTTTCTTCATTGATTACGGAAGCTTTTCTGCATTTACGAGGTTAGTATGATTTGGTTAATTTATATATATAGTGTGCAAATTTGTGTTTTGGAAAATATTCTAATATAAAAATTTTAAAATTTCACTGCGTGCTATTTTTCCAACATAGCCTACTTGTCATTTTTTTTATTCATTATACAAGTTTTACTATTTTATTTTATTTTTATAATTTTGTTGATAAAAGTTATTTTTTTCTCAAGAAGTTTTATAAAATTTTCTCTATCATGTTATTTAATATATATTAAACCAAAAAAAGGGAACAAATGAGGGGAAAAAAAACACTTGGATATATGGGTATCTAACAAAAATGACACATAGATACTATAGTTTAATCTACTTGTCATTTTATGTCTAAATTTTAGGGTTGAAAATTATGTAAGTAACATAATAATGAATATTTCACTTAATTGGACTCTATAATTTAAAAAAAAAACTCCAAATTCTTTTTAATTTTAATCAAATAAAAATGTACATTTACTTACAAAATTCCTTATTTGTACGTTTGAGATGCATAAAATTCGATTACAAATGACTTAATCTTGACCATCAATTTATAATTAATTGATCAATTGCATATATATATGGCTTAATTTGTCAATATTTAATGGATTTAGTAATTGAATGCAAAAATAGGACAAGTGTCACAGTTCAGGAATATGATTTGCTATAGTTTAAAATTTAAGAGTCAAAATGAGACAAGTTGCATAGTTTAGGAGGCAAAAGTGAAATTATTGGCTCCATTCCATTTTAGTGGGTAAATTACATTGACACTTGAATTACAGAGACACCTTGTTAACAAAAACTATTGACATTGACACCTTGGGATTTAGCCCTATTAAATTTTTACTTAAATGGCAAAAATACCCTTTTTAATTTTAGCCATTGATCTAACAATATCAAATCCTAGCCATTGATCTAAAGAAAAAAAACCCTCATTAATCTAACCTAGCCAAATAGCCCCTCCCTAACAACCTAGCCAAATAGCCCCTCCCCCCTAACTCCCTCCTGTCGCCTAACCCAGGCCCCCTCCACCACTTTCTTGTGCCGACAAGCCCACCTAACCACCCCAATCCCCTATCGAGGAACCTAAGGCCGATCAACTAATGGTATAATTTTGGTATAAAGTGCTTAAAGCATTTTTGATAGATGGAGGGGTAATTTTGGTATTTTAAGCAAAATTAACATTCAACTAACTGTCAAATCTCACTATTAACTAATAGAGGGGTTCTTTCTATAATTTTTTTGATAGTTAGCGGTATCAATATGATTAGTTTTGGTCTAAGGTATGTCTTTGTAATTTGGGTAAAACACATGGGATGTTAGTCTAATTTACCCCGTTTTATTTAACAAATTTAGTAACAGAAAGGCCAAAATGAGACATATTGAATAGTTTAAGAGTGTGGTTTGCTACGTTCTAAAGTTCAAGTGTTAAAATAAGATAAGTTGCATAATTTAGAGGCCAAATATAAAATTAATCCAAACTTTTAACAATAAGCATTTAATTTTTAATTAATTTAAAAATAAACATGTTGTAACTACTAAATAAAAAAGTTAATGCACCAATCAATAACAATTCAATAAATATAACACAAGTCAAATCTAACTTCAATACTTACACTATATTGTAGAGTGGCTTTCCTGTCTAAATGTTAAAATTTGACAATTATGGCATTTTGTTAGAGATGTTGTTATGTTTTCCTTTTCGTGCCATTGTCCTATTTCAAATAATATTTACATCATTTCTTTTATTATTGCTATTTTTGTATATTATTGTTGTTTTCGATAACATTTGTCATTTTTTGAGACTGTTAGCATTTTGATCATCCCATTCTATATATGTATATATATAATCGTGCAATGATTGGCAACAAATATTTGAAATATTGTTGGTGAATTTGTAGGTAGGACAAAGAAAATGAAGGCTAAGAAAATCTAGAAAACAAGGACAAGTTTGAGGTGTATAGGGATACATTTCTTAAGGATTTATTTGGTCCCACTACTAAGTTTGCTAATAGGTTTTAACAACAATATGCCCCTAAGATACAACAATCCCTAACACTATATCTAATAATAATATGATGTTCAAGAACAAGATATTAAATTTAGAAATTTCTAAAGATTTAATAAAACACACGGGTGTCTTTTCATGAACTAGTGCAACAGTTGCAACTCTATAACTTTTCACATAAAAAGTATACTTTCGTATATCAACACATATATTACAACAAATATGCCTTTTGATAATAGATATTTAGTTTTGCATAAAAGCATATAACCAATCAACTTAATGGTTCAAAATAATTCAAAAGACGTAACATTTTAGCCTTAACAAATTCGAGCAGGTGCAGCGGTGCCAAGTTTTCTATGTTGAAGCACCAAGTGCAACAATGTGCTTGCACTATAGCACCAATGTCGAGAATTAGCAAGTTGGTGCTAAGACAATAGTGTGCTAAACTCATACAATCCCCCACTAGATTGTTATATTTCTCCATATTCAAAATGATAAACTCGTGCATACAAAAAGATATCTTTCGATTAGACCTTCAATTAGTGAATATACTTCAAAGTATTTATAAGACAATGGTATGCTAAACATTAAATCTTGTCTCTTAAGTAAACAATGAAAACATATCACATATAAGCTATCCTAGATTTTAGATTATGTTTGTATCATTTAGAATTATTCTGGCCTTATTCTCTATTTTGGATTCATGAACATTCACCAAAACTAAACCATGGTCTTATTAGGAACGTCACCATTTCTTATGTCTGTTTAGGTGAAGTTTCAATTCATGTGTCTAGCTACTTGAGACTTGAACTTTATTAAGAGTATACACTTAACTTCAACATGTAGCTATCTACAGTGAACATCCTAGAAGGGACAATTAAATTTTAGTGCCAAATTGATCCCTTATCAATGACTTGTTCATACGTATTAAACTATGGAATAGCTATATAATTATTACATAGTTAGGTTACCATCAATGATGATTCTTTCATATAAAAGTTTCAGTCCTATCCCACCAGATGTGCCCTTGATTAAGTATCTTGATAAATCTTTCGTCAAAGGATTTGCTGGGTTCTTATTCGTCCTAAAATAAACAACATTGATAACACCATCTATTATTAGTTGTTTCACATATTCATGTCTCAAACTAATATGTCTAGACTTTCTATTTTACACTTTGTTATAAGCTCTAGACAATGTAGCTTCGCTATCACAATAAAAAGAAATCAGTGACATTGTTTATGATGACAACTCAATATTAAACAACAAATTTCTCAACCATTCTACTTCTTTGACCTCAAAGCATTGGTCTCACTTTTGAGAGCTGGTCGCCTGCTCCTCCAACAAAGCCTTGAGGCTCTTAACTTCAGCAGTAAGTGTGCTTAATTTTTTGTCCCCCTCTATGTTGCTAATGCGGTCGTGTTCTTGTATCCTTCTTTCTTGGAAGTAGTATTTTGTAGGAGCTCTTGGCTGGTATTCGTGTCATCTACCATTTGTTAGGATGGAGTCTGCTACTAAAATTCCTTGAGTTGATGGTTAGAGGGCCCTACGGTGGATGCCAAACCATAGATATTAGATCTACAATTAAATCAAATTAGATTAATGTGTAATTTAGAAGTTAACTCATATTGATTGGGCTTCACCATTACTAGGTCCTAACATACTCAAAAATTCAGTTAGCTATGTAATAATAATCGGGAATACTAATAATAATGTAATTAAATGAAAGAAATTAAAATAAGAGATATCATACAAAAGATTTATAGTTGTTTACTCAAATTGTGAGCTACATCCACTATTGATTAGCTTTTTTTCACTAATAATCAATCTTTGTACAAGTTACAGTAAATTTTGGAAATAATATATGCTTGAGTAGAATGGAAGGGCTAAGAAATAAAAAAGTGGAAAGTATTTATACAGAAAAGTGGAGAATGTTTAGACTAATAGATAAATTGTAAAACAATGTTCCTGATCTATATATAGAAGCCTCATTCATGAAAATGGGTTCCTACTAGTGGGAAGTGGATTTAAGTAGTGGTTAATGGAGTGGGACATCTGTCAAGTGTCTATTGATTATAAGTTTCGGACCACTTCATCCTAAGTAACCATGTGAATTAGTATATTTAAGCTTCTATTAGGCACTTCTTGGCTTCAAATTGATCACTTCATATCAAGACAAGCAATCAAAGGTAAAACAGACACCTTGAACTAAACTAATATGGATCACACATGATGAGTATGTTGTGTCATTTAATTGAGATCGCTCTACTCGTTACGTAACTTAAGGCACGCTTATCATGAGGCCTTGACCTTGGTTTGATTTAGGCTGCTCTAAATTGGACCCCAACATTGATATCTACCAAATTCTACTCATATGGCCCATGTCGGCGTCTAGAGATGGTTGCTTTTTTTTTCCTCCCAAAAACAAAAAATAAATAATCTGTTAGATTTGGAATTGGCATCTACTAGATTCCAGTCAGGCAATCTGCACGGCAACAACCTATGACAATTGTTAGTTTTTTTGTTAAATTATATAAGAAAAAGTATAATAAATTGACAAAAATTAATAAATATTTAAATTGTGTTTTATCTAAATTATGTTTTATCAATATATTGTTTTTTTAACTTGAGAGTGTAGGGATTCAAACTCTTTACCTTATAAAAGAGTCAAATATGGTTTTACTACTAGACTATGCTTGCAACCAAACAATACATTGTTTTTTCATCACTTATTATGTCATTCTTTAATATAAAATTTTGACAAAAAAGGAAAATTTTACCAAATTTTTTAATAAATGCTCATTTAATATATATTTTTCTCTTTTTTCTTTTCTTTTTTCTTCACTAGATAATGCACGAGTCTATGCAAGAGAATGGCAAAATTCTATGTTGGTGGATAATGATCCAACAGTCATTTGTTATTCTTAGATTTAGATCAGTGATAAAAAAATAATCAAACACCAAATAAAAATAAACCCTTCCACATATGATTTGTATGCAAAAACCCAAAACCCACACTATTCATTTTCTTCTTCATCTCTAGCAACATAAATTCTCAGATTTGCTGGCGACCAGCATGGGTTTTGTTCAAGCTTCAAATTCCCTTTCTAATGGCTTCCTCATCTCTGTCAATTTCCCCTTCTACAAACTCTTCCACCATCTCTAAGCAACCCACCACCATGGCTACACCATTCCCTCGTGGTGGCATAAATAGTCATACCAAAAGCACATAAACAAATCTAAAACAAATGAAAACCCAATTGATTTCACATCATCAAATAAAAAAAAAAAAAATCAAACATGGGTTTCACCTCAAGGACAATAATAAATATAGAACAACACAAATTTTCAATCAATAATAAACATGTCTCCTATAGGAAGCTTGTAGTCTTAGACATCGTTCATGACAAAGAAGCTCCTAAAGAGTACCAGCAAGGCGACATGGATTTACGATGACAACATTCTCTATCTTGAAGCCGACTTCTTCATCAGTTTGTCAAAGCCTACTAGTTGTTTGCCATGATCACGCCATTGATTTCTATCATAGTAGGGAATTTCTCACTATGATTTGAAGCATAAGTGGAGATTTCAAGGTGTCAAATTTTGACCTCTCGATATTGCTACAATAGCTCCAAAATGAGGGGAGAGGGTCGTGGTCAGGCACCATCAAATGAGGCTCACCAATGGCGGATCTTAATGCACAATATCAATATGGAGGGGGGCTCCGTCAAATGAGAATCATCGGTGATGGATCTTGATTCTCATTACAAAAATGAAGGAAGGGGGTCTTGGACTAGGTGCCCTAAGGATCAAATGATGTTATAGTTTTTGGAAACATTAATCAATAAAGAGTTTATTATTTATTTTCATATATCAAATATTATCATCTTTATGTTAATTTATGTTGAATATATGATAAGCAAACAAAAGTTTAGGACTATAAGTTTAAACATTTAAGATCGTCAGAAGACATTGATCTTAACGGTGATGGTCTAAATATAAAAGAACGGTAATCGAAGGAATAAAGTTGGGTGCTTTATTCATGTTAAGATTGTTATGTTGTCTACGTCCTTAACAAGAGATAAGTTGTCAAATCATCAAAATTGAACTCCATAAGTAGAAACATTGGTATATTGTCATTAGTGATGATATATTGGATCGAGACTAAAGATGACTTGATTTGATTAATAATTCAGTTTGAATATATCAATTCACCTTAGACTATCTTATGTATTACATCTTAATTTTTAAATTAATCAATGAGTTCGTATTCTTTACTTGTGTCTTTTGATGTACCAAAAGAAACATCCTCAATTATATGATGGTACACATACCGGTACGTTAGAGACATGACTCTTGATTGATGTAGACTCGTTATGCATAGATATAGAATCTATAACTTTTTTGTAGAGTTAATGATATTCTCTTATAGACATTATCCTGTAATTAAAAACTGGAGGCTCAACCATTTAGACACATATACATAACCAAATAGTGTACTGTTTGTATTGATTGTGAATAGTAAGTATTTCAGTGGTGAGATAATGAAACATATGGTAAATATAATCAAGAAGGTAAAATGCATTTTATCTTTAAGTCGATTGTGAAATCCTATGAGGATGTTACATATTATGATATGTCATGAACAATAAACTTATTGGAGTCTTGGAATTTATATATAGTTCAAGAGTAACGCTCAAAGCTTTTACTGGAATAGTATTAGAGTTGATAATTATAAAATATACATGTCGAGGATATATTATTTTATAATTACAGCAGCTTGATTTTTATATATCCATCAGGTCCCTTTGGTTAGCTCATAATATTTCTTGTAATGATATGGTATATTTTTCCTACAGATTGGTAACTTATGTTATTTATTAGATTAACCAAAATTCGATTGATTGCATTCAATAATTCATGTTAGTTTATTGATTGAATTAATTTTATAAATTAATTCAAAATAAACATGTTGAATTACTTGAAATATATTTTGTTTGTATCGGATTATCTATATATGATTGGTTTAATAAAATAACTTCTCCATTGGATTATTTGAATTAAAACTGAGGTTCTATAAAGGATACCCGAGTCCAATGAAATAGGATTTATCCAATCAGTTCAAATTGGGTGAATCAAATAAATCTGAGATGTTGAAAAGTGCATCTACCATGTCAGCATGGACCTCACAATAGACCGCCATACATAGACCAAGCTTGCTTTTTTCACCAAACGTATTTCATGCATTTTTAGTTCTAGATTTGACTCTAACTTGAATTTTGAGGCCATATTTGATAAGGACTAGCTCCAATCTGACCTCTATATAAAGGGAACAATTTTCTATTATTTCTTAGATCACTTAAGAAATTTAAAGAAGAGTATGTTGTTGGGAAGATGTTTAAACTCCTATAAAGCTGTTGTTGAACATCCCAAATCTTAGCTCTTAGTTTTCTCAACTGATTGGAAGAAGAGGTCACTGAGGAAATACTGAACAACGTGTGACCACCCACACTCCAATCATGGAAAGAGAATGGAAGGAAGTCCAGTTAGTTAAGGCTTTTCCAATAGTTTTCTCTTGTAGCAGTTCCTGTTGTTTTTTGATCTACTAAGAGGTATGAAAGATCTTTTATTAATTTATATACATAGCATCTCTAACTTGTCTTTCGAAAATGATTTTAATTAAAAAAATTTAAAATTCGCTATATACTTGGTTTCAACAATTGATATCAAAGCCATGGTTTTACAAAGTTTTTACGAGTTTGTGATCATACTATGCACGTAAATTGTATGATTTTAATCTCTCTTATGCTTGAATTATATTTATATAGAGTTAACACTATGAGCTTTCTACGTAATTATATGTTGTCATGAGATTATATACTGAATGTTTATTAATTAATTATTGTTACTTAAATTTCAGTTTCAATTATTATTTCACTTAATTAATTTTGGCAGTTATGGTTCCTTAAAAAATAAAATGTGTATCTAGGTTTTTCATGTAATTAGATAGCGGTTTATCATCACCTTCTAAGATTTATTTTAATTTTTGCTTGTAAATTTATACTAAAATTATTATTTGAAGAGAAGACAGATCTAGAAGATGGAATTGATTGCTGGGTTATTTATTTTCTATGTTTATAAAATTTTTGTAAGTTTTTTGAATTGTTATTAAAATTAAAACTACAAAATATAATGAAGAAAATGCTTCCCGAGTCTCGACTACGATAACACAGTCGACCACAATATACATGGTGCGGTCGATTACCAGACGGCAAAAAGCCATTTTTTGTTATTTTTGTGATTTTTTCTTTTATGAAAAAATTTTGAGAAAAACAAGCAAAATTTTTATGATAACTAAAGAATAATTTTCGATCTATTTGAGAGTGAAATTGAAGGCAGACACCATATGAAACAAGGATACAACGAGAAGATACAAGATGAAGAATCGATAAAATGTTTCGATTAAATTTTGTAATCTTTATATTCTTTTCTCTAGGATGAAACTATAATATTACGGTAATTTATTATATTGCTTGTCGCTTTGCTTGTTGTGTTGCTTGTTTGCTTTACAATATGTTTTGTCATGTATGTTGATAACATGTCATGTACAAGTAGAGAATGCCACTCATTAAAAATTGTTCATACATGTTAACATAAAACCTTGATTTCTAAAATATTGAGTGGGAGAAGGTTTTTGAAGAAAGGACCTAAAGCCTCCATCGTTAGTTCATAGGTAATACATAGTGGTTCCGACCCCTAGGAAGAAGTATATCATGTATCAGATTGGATTTTTGAAAGGCTAATTTGCTTTAGCATGCTTTATCACTGTTAACTCCTAGGTGTCAATTATAAACCATGGATAAAGTGGTTGAAACAATGGTTAAAAACTCAAATTAATTTTATCATTAACTTCCCTTAGGAGCTTTGTCAATAAAATTAATGGGAAATAAAAGGGATTATTAATATATGCTAGATCGGATAGGTCTTGGATGGTATATACTAATCGGAGGGGATCCATGTTCCTAATTGAATTTGGCAAGTCTCCCTTAGGCAGCTTGTTGAATTCTGAGTTAGGAATTATCGTTGTAAGGTTTTGATTTTTTCAAGGTTTTGATACATAAACACATTGTATGCTTACTTAATTGTGTTATCTTACTAAAATTGTTATTGATTGTTTGCTTATGTTTAGTATATGGTTCTTTATTATAGAACAAAATGTCTAAAAGGCTTTATCTTTGATACTTGATAAAAACATATTAATTAGTGAGAACTATAATGATTGGAAACAAAGCCTAAATATCGTCCTATCCTTTGAGAAACTGAAACTTATGTTAACAACACCATGTCCTCTTACACCTACTGGTGAATCCACTAATGAACAAATCTAATCATATGATCATTGGAAGGATGTTGATGATCAGGCTCGTTGCTACATCATGACTAACATGAATAACATGCTACAGGCTCAACATGAAGATCCTAAGATTGCATGACAAATCATGGATAATCTTGATGATATGTTTGGAGGCCAATCTTTGATGAAATGGCAAGGGGCTCTTTGGAAGCTTCTAACGGCAAATAGAGGCTGGAGACACCTATGATGGAGCATATGATGTTGGTAATGGATTACCTTGTTGAGGCGCAAACCCATGAAGCCGATATTGATGCTAAGTCATAATGACTATAGTCTTTAAGACTCTTTCTAAGGAGTTCATCCTATTTAGAGCTTTATATAACTTGAGCAATAGATAGGATGTGATCTTAACTAAGTTAATGAAGCAGTTAAAAGAGTTTAAGAACTTGATCAGGGAAGCTTCGACTAGCGGCGAGACAAACTTGGCAGTTGCGTCTGGTGCTCATTCTAACTCTAGGAATAGAAAGAACCAAAAGGCCAAGAACAAAAAGTCTTCTATCCTGACAAATGGCAAGGATAAGAAGAAGAAAAATAAGAGAAACCAGAAGAAGCTAAAGTGTTTCTTCTATGGGCAGTTGCGTTTGGTTCTCATTCTAATTGTAGGAATAGAAAGAAGCAAAAGGCCAAGAACAAAGTCTTCTATCTTGACAAATGGCAAGGATAAGAAGAAGAAAAATAAGAGGAACCTGAAGAAGCTAAAGTGTTTCTTCTAAAGGAAGGCCAGGCACATCAAGAAGAATTGCAAGGACTTCCAAACTAAAGGAGGTAAGTACGAACTTTTAGCTGTTGAAACTTGTTTAGTTAAAGAGTTAAGTGACACTCGGGTTATAGATTCTAGAGTGACTAATCATGTTTGTGTTCTTTTACAGGAGTTCAAGGAAATCAGAATTATGCTATATAAGCATTTTATATTGCGGATTGGTGATAGATCCTTAATGTTGGCTGAAGCAACAAGAGACGTCCATATTTTTTTTAATAGTTACAAGAGTTTAGTTTGGAAGATTATTTTTATGTTCCTAAACTTAAAATGAATTTAATTTATATTGCTTGTTTATTTAAGGACTCTTATTTAGTTACTTTTAATAATAAAGTTGTGATTTATAAAAACAAATCTTTTATCTATAGTGGATGGATGCAAAACAACCTATATTTTATCAAACCTAAGATGGACTCACTACTGAACACTAAGATTAAAGATAACTCTAAAGATTTAAAACTTCTCACTCTAATAAGACTTATCTTTGGCACTTACGATTAGGTTATATTTGCTTGAATAGGATTCAAAGATTAGTAAGGGATGAACCATTAAGTCATTTTGAGGTAGAATTTATACCACAATATGAGTCTTATTTAAAGGGCAAAATGACCAAAAGACCATTCAGACCTAAAGGTAATTGAGCCCAAGTAGTTCTAAAACTTATGCATAGCGATGCTTGTGTGGTCCCATGAACATTAAGGTGTGAGGAAGGTATGAGTATTTTGTCACTTTTATTGATGATTACTCAAGATATGGGTATGCCTACCTAATGCATCACAAGAGCAAAACTTTTAACAAGTTCAAGCAGTTTCTAGCTGAAATAGAGAACCAATTAGATAAACCTATAAAAGAACTTCGATCCAATCGATGTGGAGAGCATCTCTCCAATGAGTTTTTAAGATAATTAAGGGAGAAAGGGATTTTATTCCATTTGATTGTGCTAGGCAGCTATAGCAAAACGGGGTGGCTAAAAGAAAGAATAGGACTTTGTTGGATATAGTTAGGTTTATGATTAGTTATTCGACATTGCCTTTATCTTTCTAGAGATACGTACTAAAAATTGCTTGTTATTTTTGAACAATATGCCCTCAAAATCAGTTTATAAGACTCTTCATGAGTTGTGGATAAGTACAAAGGCATCCTCAAAATCATATTCATATATGGGGATGTGCTGCTCATGCCTTGGACAAGGAAGCGAATAAGTTTGAAGCATGTTCAAAGGTGTAAGTGTTTGTAGGGCATCCAAAGGGGATAATAGGTGGTTATTTCTATAACCCAAAAGAAAATAAAGTCGTGGTTCCTATGAATGTGACTTTCCTTGAGGAAAGTTATATGAACAACTTTAAGCCTCGCAGTAGAGTGGTGCTTAAGGAGATGGCGAGTGATCCGATTACTTTGATGGTTCCAATGGAAACCGATTCAATCAATATGGAAAAACCAACATAATAACAACCTAGAGAGCTTCGATGTAGTGGGAGGATCGGACGTCAACCCAAAAGTTAGATGTTCAATGGTGAAGCTTACTTGGTTGAGGCAGTTGAATATGACAAGGGTCCTTATACTTACAAAGAGGCTATAGAGGATATTAATTCAAAGCTCTGGATCGAAGCTATTAGCTCTGAGATAAAGTCTATGAAGACTAGTCAAGTCTGAAAACTTATGGACCTTCCCAAAAGGGTAAAACCCCATGGGGTGCAAGTAAGTCTATAAAACAAAGAGAGAAGCTGGTGGAAAGTTCAAAACTAGAAGGCTAGACTGGTAGCAAAGGGATATACGCAAAAAAACCTTTTCACTTGTAGCCATGCTTAAGTCCATCCATATTCTCTTGTCCATTGTTGCTGCTCTTAATTACGAGATTTGATAAATAGATGTCAAGATGGCTTTCTTGAATGGCTATCTTAATGAGGCTATCATATGGTACAACCAGATGGGTTAAAAGTTAAAGGTCAAGAGAATAAAATCTGCACATTGCTAAAGTCTATTTATGGCTT
This sequence comes from Artocarpus hirsutus, assembly GCA_946598075.1. Taxonomy (NCBI): domain Eukaryota; kingdom Viridiplantae; phylum Streptophyta; class Magnoliopsida; order Rosales; family Moraceae; genus Artocarpus; species Artocarpus hirsutus. Next base: position 56,692 of record CAMOHE010050243.1, read on the forward strand.
AAGAAAGCTTCCTATTCATGGAACATAATATTTGATCAAGTGGTCAAGACTTTTGGATTCAAATAAAATGTGGACGAACCACGTATGTACAGAAGCATTAAGGATGGAATGTGATTTTTCTACTGCTCTATATAGATAACATTCTGCTAATTAGCAATGATGTAGGGACGTTGTCATTGCTCAAATTTGGCTGACCAAGCAGTTTGACATAAAAAACTTAGGTAAGGCTAATTATGTTCTAGGAATCCAAATGTTTCGAGATAGGAAGGACAAAATGATAGTCTTATGCCAAGCTTCATACATAGACAAGATTTTTGAGAAGTTTGTAATGCATAATTCCAAGAAAGGTGGGCAACCATCTAGATTTGGAATTACTCTTTCCAAAAGAAATGGTCCAATAGCCGACCACGAAAGAGAATACATGAAGAATGTGCCTTAAGTTTTCGTAGTAGGTAGTCTCATGTATGCTATGCTTTGCACACGGCCTGGCATATGTTATACAGTCAGGATAGTGAGTCGATTTCAATCGGATCTAGGACCAAACCATTGGATTACTGTCAAGCATATTTTTAAGTACCTAAAAAATATTAGAGGCTATATGCTAGTGTATCTTGGTGAGGATCTAACATCTCTTGGATACACTAATTCAAAATTTCAAACCTGTCTGGATACGAGAAAATCGACTTTTAGATCTATGTTTACTCTAGGAGAAGGCGCCATTGTTTGGAGGAGTGTCAAGCAAGTTTGGTTGGTTGATTCAACAATGGAGGTTGAGTATGTGGCTGCTTATGATGCTTTGAAAGCAGCAGTGTGATTCCATAAGTTTTATGGGCATCTTGAGGTAATTTTTGGTATAGATAAGCCGATTACAGTGTATTGTTATAACAAAGCAGCAATAGCTAATGCCAAGGAATCTAGATACCACAATATAAATAAGCAAGTAGATCGAAAGTATCATATGATGGCAAACTTACTTGAGAGAGGATATGTTGATAGATTTTGGATTGCATCTAAGGACAATATAATTGATCCTTTCACGAAGACACTACATGTAAGGACCTTTAAGAAGTATGTAAAAGCTATGGGGATGTGCAACATATCACATTTACTCACTTAGGCAAGTGAGAGATTGTCAGACTAGATGCCTTAAGAATTAAATGATGTAATAGTTTTTCAAAATATTTAATCAATAAAAAGTTTATTATTTATTTTCATATATCAAATGTTGTTCTCCTTATGCTCATTTATGTTGAATGTATGAATAAAAATTTGAGACTGTCAGCCTAAACCTTTAAGATTGTGCACATGATGGAAAAATTATACGAAAAAAATTAATCTTAAATGTGATGGTCTAAATATAAAAGATCCGCAATCAAATGAATAAAGTTGGGCGCTTTACTTATGTTAAGATTGTTATGTTGTCTACATCCCTAACAGAAGATAACTTGTCTTATTCATCGAAGTCAAACCCTACAAGTAGAAACATTGGTGTATTGTCAATTAGTGACGATATATTAGATCGGACTAAAGATGAATTGATTTGATTAATAATTCCATTTGAATAAATCAATTCATTTTAGACAATCATATGTGTTACATCTTAATCTTGAAATGAATCAATGAGTTTGTATTATTGACTTATGTCTTTTGATATACTAAAGAGTGGCAACTTGAATTATATAAAGGTACATATACCAGTACATTAGAAACATGACTCATAATTGACGTAGACTCCTTATTCACAAACATGGAATCCATAAATCTTTTGCAGAGTTAATGATATTCTCTTATAAGCATTATTTTATAATTAGAAACTATAGTCCTTAACTATCTAATACATATGTGTAACCAAATGGTATACTATCTGTATTGGTTATGAATAGTAAGTATTCTAATGGTAAGATAATAAAACATAAGATAAATATAATCGAAAAGGTAAAACAAAATTTATCCTTAAGCCGATTATAAATATCCTATGTGTTGTTACATATTATGATATGTCATGGACGATAAACTTATTGGAGTTTTGTAATTTATATATAGTTCAAGAGTACAACTTAAAGTTTTTAGTGGAATAGCTTTAAAGTTGATAATTATAAAATATACTAGTCAAATATATGTTATTTTATAATTATAGGAGCTTGATCTATATTTTTCAATCGGGTCTCCTTTGCTAGCTTATAATATTTTTTGTAACGATACAGTGTATTTTTCTTACAAATTAGTAACTTATGTTATTTAGTAGAATGACTAAAATTCGATTGATTGGATTCAATAATCCATGTTAGCTTATTGATTGAATTAATTCAAAATAAACATGTTGAATTATTTGAAATAAATTTTATTTGTATAGGATTATCTATATATAACTGTTTTAATTAGATAACTTTTTCATTAGGTTATTGAAATTAAAACTGAGACTCTATAAAGGATACTCGAGTTAAATAAGATAGGATTTATCTAATCAGTTTAAATACAGTGAATCAGATAAGTTTGAGAAGTTGAAAAATGTATCTACTAGGTTAGCATGGACCTTGCATCGACCGCCATGCACAAGGCATGGTCAATCGAGCCTGTTTTTTTCATCAGACATGTTTCACGCAATTTTAGCTCTAGATTTGGCTCTAACTCAAATTTTGAGGCTATATCTGATAAAGACTAGCTCCAATCTGACCTTTATATAAAGAGAACAATTTTTTATTTTCTTTGATCACTTGAAAAATTCAAAGAAGAGTATTTTGTTGCTAGATGCTAACACTTCCATTGAGATATTGGTCAACATCCCGAACTTTAGCTTTTAGTTTTCTCAAGTCCTTGGAAGAAAAGGTAACTTGAAGAAAGATTGAATGACATGCAACCACCTACACTCTAATCATGGAATGAGAATAAAAAGGAAGTTTAGTTGGTTGAGGCTCTTTCGATAATTTTCTCTTGAAGCAGTTCTTGCAGTTTTTAGGTATACTAAGAGGAACGAAAGTTCTTTGTATTAATTTATATACATAGCATGTCTAACTTGTTTTTAGAAAAATATTTTAACAAAAAATTCTTAAAATCCCTTGTGTACTTGTTCTCCAATAGGGGGTTTGAGGTTGGGCTCCTCCTTTAGCCCCTTCGCTGCTTTGGTTTTTCTTTCCTTTCTTTTTGAGTGAGTTAGGTTTTGGTTTCGAATGAAGTGTAATGATGAAAAGTCTATTAAAGTAATGGCTCATATTGATTTTGGGTTAAAATTAAAAATGAGTGTGCTAAATAGTTGTCCACATCTAAGTCTATTTGTCAATCTATAAGCTCAGTTCATAATAGCCATTATATAACCATCCAAAGGCTTATTTTGCACTCCACAGGTGGAGAATAAAAGCATTCTCCACCAAAACTTTACCTTTAAATAATTTTTCAATTTATGGTTTCTTGTTACCTCATTGCAATTATCCTTTTTTAGAAAACAATAATTATCTATATATACTTTTTTCACCTTAAAACCTATTTATTCTATACTTTGTGTTTGTTCTGCACACCCCCTTATGCCATATTTATTCCACAGTATAGAATAACTTGAACAGCTTGAACAATTCAATATAAATTTTTCAGATTTTCCTTATCCATAACTACCCATGTATGCTGTAGTTAGAGTTGATATCGGAATCGTCCCTATTCGTGCTTGTATTTAAACCTAGAATCCAAATACTTTTTTCTTTTTTTTTTCCAAAAAAGAAAAGCAAAAATGAATCGAAATAAATTGTTATTAAATTACATATATACCTTTTGATTAAAGTTTTGTGATTTTAATTACAAAGTAAATTGTACACTTATTAAAATGTTGATGATAACTTAAGTAATTACTATAACATCGGAATAATAAAATAGTATCCATAATTTGATTATTTAAAAAATAAATAAATAGATTGTTGAAAAATTGAATAAAACAAATAAAAAAAGAAAAAAGAAATAAAGTAACAGACCATATGCTGTAATTATGTTTTTAGCGTTTCCTTATTTTTTAAGGGATTTGGTATTTCTTTTTAAGTTTAACATTTTTGCATGTAAATTAAGAATAAGACATAGGGTGTTTAGCAAAGTTGGTTAGAATCATATTTTTGCTTAAAGAATAGTGTAAAGCTAACACATGCTAAACAAAAGGCAAAAAATTGCTACAGTGTTTTGAATTAGGAAGTTGGTTCTAACCGACTATACCAAACACCCTAAATTCAATATTTGTTTTAAGATTAGGAGTAGGATTGTCAATCTAATTCCTCAATTCAAAATTTGTAGGTTTCATTAACCTCACTCCTATTTTAAAAGAAGAATAATAATAATAAAAAAAAGTTAAGTAATATAGCCTCAACTTTGATTCTTAAGCTACATTTACCTAGCCTAAAAGGAAAGCCCTAAAGGAATATAATGAGATTCGAAAAAAGGAGAGCCCTAAAGGAATATAATGAGATTCGAAAGTAAAGTAAAATAATAGAAATGAGAACCATTTATTCCCTTTTTAATGCTTATTAATCTATTTTATGGTGTAATAAGTTATTATCTTATTCTCTTTGTAGTGTTTAGTAACTTAGGAATTATAATCTTAGGAATGTGATTAGTAAAATATCTTTGTGTATAACTAAAGAACATTTAAACTTGGCCATTAAAGTAAATGTTGAAATTTATTTCTTTTAGAGAATCAATACCAAAAGAGACGTAAGAATTGATATTTATTTTTCTCATTCCATATTATTATATAGGGCCATAAACCCATGTCTAATTTTATAAGTGAGTACATTATTTTTAAAAAAAAAAAAATCACACCTTACATTCCTCTATAATGCAAAATAAACGTGCCCCTAGTAAGTATATATGCCAATATAATTTGTAATAAAAAGGAACGCCGTCTTTCACACCCATGGATAATATATTTGGTGCCTGTTAGGTTTCTTCTTGTATTATTCTAATTTAAAATACAATTTCTATTTTTAAAAAATATTTTACCTCAAAGGATGTTTCTCATGTCTTGTAAATTTTTTTATAGGAGTTTTCGATGTAAAAAGCCCAGTAAAATAAATAAAATAAAAAAAGAGAAAAAGAGAAAAAAAAAACCGACACCATGTTTAGAGGTTTTAGTGTAAAAAAAGAAAAAAAAAATATATATATATATATGGGACATTTTGAAAAAAGGGTTAAAGAAAATTTAAAATTAAGTAAATAACTTCTTTTTTTTACATCAAAAAAAGGTTTTTTTTGAGCACCGAAACTGCCCTAGTTTTTTTCTGAGAAAAGAGAAAAATGACTGTATCGAAGAGAGGAACCTACCTAGGATGAAAACAAAAAAATTGAAACTCTTTTGATACCAAAAAATCTAGTTTTTTAATGTCTAAAAACCAAAAAAAAAAAATCATTGACCAAATAAAATTTTTTAAAAAAGTCATTTTTCAAATGACTTTTTCAAAAAGCCTCTCTCTCTCTCTATATATATATATATATATATATATATATATATATTTTTTTTTTTTTCATTTGTTTTGAAATGTGACTGATCCTGATTCAGAATGAAAGGGCTGAAGTTGAGAAGGCAGTGCTTGTCTTCTCCTTATCCTGTAGTCTATCAGAGTCAAATGACTTTTTTAAAAAGCCCCTCTATATATATATATATATATATATATATATATTTTTTTTTCATTTGTTTTGAAATGTGACTGATCCTGATTCAGAATGAAAGGGCTGAAGGTGAGAAGGCAGTGCTTGTCTTCTCCTTATCGTGTAGTCTATCAGAGTCGCCACAACATATCCCAAGCCACAACCCAAACCCCAACTTCTTCTTCTTTTGCTTCTCCATTCTTTGCAATAACACAAACTTTAATGCTTCTTTTCTGTGGATTACAATAAACCACAGGTAGAAAACTGAACGGAAGAGAAAAAAAGAGAAGAAAATTTGAAAAACGAAAAGCCATGTCCTGTTTATTGCCTCAGTTCAATTGCAAACCGGACACGTTCTCTGCCCAATTCACCTTCAGAACTCACTCTCTTCCCAACCCCAACACCCTCCTCTGTAAGTGTCTCTATTCTTTTTGTTGTTATTGTTCTTCAACTATTAAAAATACCACGCCCTTTTTGTTTCTTTGGCTTTCCCCCTTATTTTGTTGAGAATTGGATTTGGAATGACACACACCAAACTTTCTTTCGTGCGCAGCTGTTTGTACCCTTTTGTTTTAAACTGGCAATACAGATGTTTGCATTTGCACTTAAAAGGGAAGGGAAAGGACCTCTTAATGAAAAAAAAAAAAAAGGTTACGTTATGTTTTTAGTGATGGACGTATGAAGCAATACGAAAATTCAAGCCCAAATGTACTCTTCTTCCCTTTTTGTTTGACCCATGTTTGTGAAATTCTCATTTGAATCTTTGGGTTTTATTACCCTTGAAACTTGATTGAGGAAAAATGGAGAGAAAGAGCATGGATAGAGGAAGTCAGGAAGCTAAGTAGGAAGAAGAGAGAAAGGGGAGAACCAATGCTGTGGCAATTCATCAATACCAGTCTGAAATATTTGGTATAACCAAACATATTTAGAGAAATAGGCAATGTTAAGTCAAACTAAGACTATCAACAGCATAGATAAACGCAACCTAACCAGTAGGAATATTTCAAATCTTCTAATTAAGAATCAAATAATTTATACACACGTTTCATAATCAGGTTAAAATTCCTTTCACTCTGGTCATAAATAGGTTCTTATCTGGTGGTCTTTCTGTGTTTTTTTGTTGCTTTGGATTATGTCTAAATTCGCCGGATTGATTTTTTTTTTTTATTTGAAATTGGGAATCCCATTTCATCTCCCTTCTAAATATCCTCTTATTTGTTTATTTATTTATTTATTTTTACCTGAAATAGCATTAAGCTGTTTTGTTTTTACCTGCGTTTGCTGTTGAAGGTTCGCATGATATTAACCACAGAGGTGTCTTATGTGCATATGAGAATATGCTAACTGAATTGAATATAGCGGATATGGTTTCCCGCATGATGTGCTCAAGGCGTGTAATGTGATAAATCTTTCGACGTTCTTTTTTGTTTTCATGATATATTCCGTTCAATTATGCAGCAAAATCTAGAGATATCTCTTCCTGGGCAGAATGTGTTTTGTCTGCAATGTCTCCCTCAACATCGGTAGGAGCAACTTCTGTACTTAGCACTGAAAAGCTGCGATTACCGTCTTTAGATGCAAACTCTGACTCAGTGATTTCAAACAGACCTTGGACGTATACAGGGGCAATAGGTCCACCTACTGAGGTCAAACATTATTTTTTAGACGTTTCATATATAATTATACATTGATATGGAACTTTCTACTAATTGTTTTATTTTGTCGAATTGATCAAGCTAGAAACATTCCGAGTTTGAATTCTTGAGTACCCACTCGTTTTCAGGCCAACTTTGAAGCAACTTTAGCCACAGAGACACTCCTCACAAGTGAAGAGGCTGTAATAGCCGCTGCTGCCGCCGAAGCTGTTACTCTTGCAAAAGCAGCAGTCAAGGTTGCAAGGGATGCAGCTCTACTAAGTAGACCTGCTGCCAGAGAAGAAAGTTTGTCTCTAGTTTCTTCTGAAACTCGTAATGTGAAAACCGCACAAGCTGCTATAGGAGATTCTTTGAGAGCTGAAATCGCTCTGCTCGAAGACCATCCTCTGAATGGCACTGCAAAGGAATCTGATGATGTAGAACCAACAAATGAAGAACTTCAAATACTGCAGGAACAACTTTCCAAAAGCATAGCTGTAAGATCAAGGCGTCAAACTGAAAGGAAGGCCAGAAGAGGGAGAGCAGCAGAGAAGGCTGCTGTTAATGTTGTGGCTGTGAAGTCTGGCTCTAACAGCCGGAAAAAGCGTGCTTCTGTACAAGAGGTGGATCACTCGGACCCATTGCGTTACTTGAGATCAACAACTAGCACTTCGCGGCTTCTTACTGCAACAGAAGAAATTGAGCTCTCAGAAGGAATACAGGTGTGGCTCAAATCATCAATTATTAGCTTTAAGAAAAAAAAAAAGGAAAAAAAAAAGTTGTTGCGAGAAACATACCACCTGTCCCTTCTGCAAAAAAAAAAAATACACACACACACCATCTGCTGAGGACCTTGGAATCACTTTTTTTTTTAGGTGTTTGCTTTTCGAGACATGTCCGTTCAGACTTTAGTTTCTAGAAAGAATATCATACAAAGTGAAAGCCTTTTGTCACAAGCAGGTTAAAGGGATTGCTCCTGATGTACATGACAAATTTGAGTAGAAAAAGGACAATCTTCATTTTCTAGTATTATTGAACACAAGTTGCTCTCAATTAACCATGACATATGAAATCTTGTAAAGCTGCCATATGAATTGTAGTGGGCAAATGAGTAATGCTTAATGCTTTTCTAGCTATAAGTTGGTGCTGCAAGCATCGATCATTGTTGTCCATTGATTCAAAAGTTTTGAAGGTTATATTATTTAAAGTTAGTGTTACAGATTTTTTATGTATTCATATTGCATCCCGATTATGTGGAATAGGAGAGGTAGATACCATATCATAAAGGCCAAAGCATGATTTTTTACATTTCATTGAGATTATATTATTCCAGCATGGCTTTTTAGTAGATCAAATATGATATTTTTTTTTCATTGATATTCTTATAGGGAATTTTTTTTTCTAATAAACTACTGGAACGTATGAAAAAAAAAAAAAAAAAAAAAACATTTGGAAATATTATACACTTGATTTAAACTTGCTCCTGGAGTATTTACTTTGTCTTATTTCTTATGTTATCTCTTTCATCTTAATCCAATTAAGTATAAGCAAAATCAATTGGTCTCTTTAATACAAATTTTGTGTCCTGATGTCTCTTTGGCACCCACTTAATTCAGGACCTGCTGAAGCTGGAAAAGCTCCAGGAGGAACTTGGGGAACGATGTGGCAGTCAGCCGACGTTTGCACAATGGGCTGCAGCTGCAGGAGTTGATCAAAAGACCTTGAGGAGGCGCATAAACTATGGCATTCTGTGCAAAGACAAAATGATTAAAAGCAATATACGACTTGTTATATCGATTGCGAAAAATTATCAGGGAGCTGGGATGAATCTTCAAGATCTTGTTCAGGTGTTCACTAATGAAAAGATTATCGAAAAGTGGAAAGGAATAATTTTTGTAAATCCTTCTGACATTGCTAATTAATTTGCAGGAAGGATGTAGAGGTCTTGTAAGGGGTGCTGAGAAGTTTGACGCTTCAAAGGGTTTTAAGTTCTCAACTTATGCCCATTGGTGGATTAAACAGGCTGTTCGCAAGTCGCTCTCTGATCAGTCAAGGACTATCCACTTACCAGTCAGTTTTCTTTCCATGTCCTACTAATCTTTAGGGGCCATTCGCAATTTTCTTTCCATGCTAAATTTTGAAAGCTCATGCCAAGTTATCTAATAAGTTTCGTGCATCTAAAAGCATGAAAGGATAATCATAATTTTCTTTTGGTAATTGTTCTGTTTTTTTATGAAACAGTTTCACATGGTGGAGGCAACTTACAGAGTTAAGGAGGCTAGAAAGCAATTGTATAGCGAAAACGGAAGACACCCTGATGATGAAGAAGTTGCGGAAGCAACAGGGCTGTCGATGAAGAGGCTGGCTGCTGTGTTACTGACTCCAAAAGCTCCTAGATCTCTAGAGCAGAAGATTGGGATTAACCAAAATCTTAAACCTTTGGTCCGGCCTATTCTTCAAATCTAACTCATCCATGCATGACATGTTGCTGCAATTAATTTTTCACCTTATGGAATTAAGTACTAGTTGTTATTGCTAATGGGTTGTTGTATCTCTTTTGCAGGAAGTAATTGCAGATCCCGATGCAAAAACGTTAGAGGATGTGCTGACTAGACAATGCATGAAACAGGACTTGGACAAGGCACTCGACAGCCTCAATCCACGGGAGAAGCAAGTCATCCGGTGGAGATTTGGAATGGAGGACGGAAGGATGAGGACTTTGCAAGAGATCGGGGAGCTGATGGGAGTGAGCAGAGAGAGAATTAGGCAAATCGAGTCGTGTGCATTCCGGAAATTAAAGAACAAGAAGAGGACTAAACATTTGCAGCAGTATTTAGTTTCACAGTAGCCCACATCATATATGGAAACTACAGTACATAAATAGCAGCTACTGCATTACAACCACTCTACATATCATTATCACTTATCTGTGCTCCAACTTTTCATGTTCCGGTGTAGAAAATTAGCTTTTACAAACATTAGAGAACACTTTCGCATAGATTCTTTCTTTCTTTCTTTCAGGTCAGGCATTTTCCCATTTTTGATGTACCAAAGGTATGAATACTCACTAATTGAAATTTCAATTTCCCTGCTGAAAAGCAAGTTCTACTCATCATTTTGTCCAAATTTGGGAAAGGAAACATAAGTGGTTCTGAAAGAACATGTAACTGAGTAATTAGTAAGGGGGTGTTTGGTATACGGTAATCAATAGTAATGTTGGGGTGCAATTTAGTCATACCTAAATTGCCGACAAGCCCAGACGGCCCAGTGTCGAAACTAATTGAATAGATCGAAGAGAATCAACTGATTGGAGGAAGGCTAATCGAATTGACTTTTCGTACGGTTCGATTGGTTCGATTCTCGTGCATGGCAAGAAGAATTTGGTATACATCGCCGCTCGAGGTAGTTCATACTCGTCTCCAAGTCTTCGTTCGACTGGATCGATCGCCAATAGTTGACGTTTATCAGCACAAATTGACGGTTACAACACGTCTAGTCATGGACCGAAACATGGAGAGATTTGATTCTCACAGCCTATCACGGATCAACACGTGTTCTACTATTGCAGTTGCTTTCAGTGCATTGTCTCACTCGGCTAGATGGTTGGGAGCCACGACTCCTTTTTATTTCTATATAAAGGGATGGTTGTTTCATTGTACAAGAGACATAGACAAACATACAGAAACTCTGCCCAATTGCTTTCTCATCTCTTTTTGCTCTTCTATAATTTGTACCCAAAATATTATAATGCATTACAATGGATGTTGCCCTTCTTTAATAAAGTGAACTACTATAAATCCTACGTGTGATATTTTAGTTTTTACAGCATTATTTTATTGTCTATTGCACTTAGATCTTGCACATTAACTTGAGCTAATAGGTCCAATTAACGGTGATTTGAGGGCCCAAGTTTTTTAAACAGAATTCTAACAACTCAAATCAACTTTTTCATATTTGATTGTAGATTCACCGTCTATAGTTTAGCGCCTACCATGGGGCGTTCAGATCATCAACTCTAGGATTTTTAGCTCTACCGCAAATGGAGGACAACCAGCACACCCCTGAAACTACAATTGACGAGACTGAATCAATTTCCTAAGCCAACTAGCAATTGGAAGCCCTTACAGTAGAAGTGGAGGCCCTGAAGAAAATGCTTCAAGGGCAAGCAGCTCATTCTCAAGAACGTGATAGAAGATTGAAGCAACTGAGTAGTGAGAATTTGGCTTTGAGGAGCCAAATTAGTGATCAGAACTCATAGATGTCTTCACAATCCTATTATTTCCCGCACTATGGGTATTCGACATTCCCTGTATCGTCAGCGGCACATTGGCAGTCTCAGACGCCGTAGCCAGGAAGATAGCAGTCCTCCTATTGCCCAATTGGCAGGATGCAGCCGCTATATACTCCATCGACTTCAGTACCAGCAACAACACCAGCTTCAACAACCATAGCAACTCCCATTATAACAACAATGACAACGAGAGCGAACGCTCATGTAGAATCCAATCGACGCAACGATGCAATTGACGAAAACGATGGGACAGAACCTACCGCTTGTTCTAATGAAGTCCCAACCCTGACTCTGTTAACTTCAGAGTCGGTCCAGCAGATGATGAAGGAAATGCTCGAGCAGAACACTAAGTTTGTAGAAGAGAAGAACGACCAGAAGGTTTCGAAAGCCACAAGCAAGACTCCAACATTGGATAACATTTTGAAGAACATTTGAGATACCCCACTCATGAGAAGGATCACATCGATCATACCACCAAAGTACGAAAACCTTGTGTTCGCCCAATTCGATGGAACTTCCGATTCAAAAGACCATTTGTTGCACTATAAGAATGTGGTCAGCGCTACAAATAACCTACACTCGATTCTTGATGAGATGATGTGCAAGCTATTCGCACAATCACTCAAAGGTCCAGTGCTTTGATGGTTCAATAACCTGCTTACAGGATCGATTGATAGCTTTGAAGATTTGGCGAATTCGTTCGTTAAAGCATACTCGGTGCACATCAAAACTGGAAAGATGACCAAAGATTTATGGTCGGTCGTTCAAAGCCTAGGAAAGTTGCTGTAGGCTTATATCAAAAGATTTAGTGAAGCACTTTTGAAGATTTCTAACTTAGAGGATGGAACGGCTTGAGAGGTACTGAAGAAAGGACTCTTACACAGGCCCCCCTTCAAGAACAATATATGCTCCGACTACCCACAAACCATCCAGGAAGCCCTGTACAGAGCTAAAGGATGGATTATCCTGGAAGAGGAAAACAAAAGATGCGAGCAAGAGTTCATGAGAACAAGAGACCAGAATAGGTGGAGTCAGAAGCAACGACAACAGCTAGATCGAAGAAGACGGACAAGGACACCACCAAAGAAAGAGTGGAGGAGAAAGGAAGACAAGTCATGATCTGCGACCAGACCACTGTCTCCTCCAAAGTACGCCCTCAGCATTTCACCATTTGAATTAGTCGCTTAGCTTGAAGGCAAAGATTACATTAGGTGGCCAAATAAGATGGCCCTAAGTCGTTCACGCGACCAGCCAAAGCATTGTGAATTTCATTAAGATATGGGGCACTTGACTGTTGATTGCAAAGCCTCACAATCCGAGATCGTAGAATTACTCAAGAAAGGCCATTTAAGGAAGTATCTCTCTAAACAAGGAAGGAAAATATATGACCTCGATAAAGAGCGAGGAGGGCAAAAAGACCATCAAGCCCAAGAGAAGATGCCATCACCACCACTAGTCAGAAAGATAATTGAAGCCATTTGTGGAGGCTCCATTTTTAGCGACGATTATGTCAACCAAATGAAGGCGCACCAGAGAAGAGCGAATCAAACGTATGTCAGCTCGTTGGCTGATGAATACTACGAGCATGTTATTTCATTTCGCAGTAACGAGGCACTCGGGCTTGATACTCCATATGACGACGCACATGTTATCATATTGAACATTGCGAATTATGAGATTGGTAGAATATTAGTTGACAATGGAAGTTTTACAAACATCTTGTTCCTCTCGATGCTAAAGGAGATGGAAATCGATGAAGAGGAGATCAAAAAATCCCCCACGTCATTGGTAGGTTTCAATGGCGAAGCAATAACAACCATTGGAAGAATCAAACTTCTAGTGTATGCAGTGGGGGAAAACAAGTTGACCAGTTTCCTCGTCATGGATTGCCCTTCAGGGTATAATATTATTCTAGGGAGGCCTTAGATATACGCTATGAAGGCAGTTCCCTCAACATACCACCAAACGATCAGGTTTCTAACAAAGCGAGGCATTAAGGAGATTTGAGGAAGCCAGGAGACAACAAGGAGTTGTCATGTAACAGCTATGAAGCAAAAGAAGGATTTATTGCAATTATAGAAAAGTCAGCAAGACGGGTCGAACAATCAAGACCGTGTCAAATTGGTTTTGGAGCAGCTTGATGTTGTACAAATCGATCCAAGAGATGAAAGACATACAGCGAAGATTGGGTCATAACTTGACCCTAAAATAAAATCCAAAATTATTGATTTCCTTAAAGCTAACAATGATTGTTTCGCATGGCCTTACGCAGATATGCTTGGAATCAACTCGAGCATAATCTCGCATCGACTTAACATCAATCCAAATCACAAACTTGTCTATCAATAGAAAAGAAAGCTTGAAATTGAACGAAACATTGTCATGAAGGACAAAGTGAGGAGACTACTTAAGGCTGGGTTTATTCATCCTGTACAGTACCTAGATTGGCTCGCCAACATGGTAATTGTGAAAAAGAAGCATGGGAAGTAGCGAATGTGCGTTGATTTCATAGACCTAAATAAAGCCTGCCCAAAGGACAGTTACCCGTTGCCACATATCGATCGACTCGTTGACACTAGATTGGCCATGAAATCTTAAGCTTGCTTGACGCATTCTTTGGTTATAATTGATCCTTTTGCGCCTGGATGACCAAGAGAATACTGCTTTCATTACTGAACAGGGGATTTTCTACTTCAAGGTCATGCCATTTGGCTTAAAGAACGCTGAAGCCACCTACCAGAGGTTGGTCAACATGACATTCGAACAACAAATTGGTAAAAATATGGAGGTATACATAGCTGACATGTTGGTTAAGTCTTTGCAGGCTCATCTCCATGTCCAACATCTACAAAAATGCTTCAACGTTCTCTGAAAATATGACATGAAACCAAATATAGAGAAGTGTACTTTTGAAGTGGCGAGCGATATGTTCTTGGGATACCTCATCATGAAGCAAGGAATCGAGGCAAACCCAAACCAGATAAAAGCTTTTCAATTGATGCCACCACCGAGAACCAAGAGAGAGATACAGAAACTAACTAGTCGAGTTGCCATGCTCAATTGATTCATCGCCCAGTCTGCGGACAAATGTCTACCATTTTTCTAGTTGCTCAAGAAGAATAGGAAGTTTGAATGGAATGAACGATGCAAAGTAGTGTTCCAAGAATTGAAGAAATACTTGATTACTCTGTCGATCCTATCGAAGCTAAAAGATAGGGAGCCACTATACCTATACTTGGCAGTTTCGGAAACAACAATAAGTCCGGCTCTTGTCCGAGAAGAGGACGCTATCCAAAAGCCAGTTTTCTTGATAAGCCACACTATGCTGGATGCTGAAATAAGGTACTCTGTCATTGAAAATCTTGTCGTTACGCTCATCATGTCAGCTCAAAAGCTTCGTTCATACTTTCAAGGCCACACTATTATGGTATTGTTGTCTTATTTGATGTGAGCTATTTTGCACAAACTAGATGTCTTTAGAAGAATGACGAAGTAGGCCGTTGAGTTGATAGAGTTCAACATCAATTACTGACCTCGGATAGTGTTAAAAGCTCAAGTGCTTGCGAATTTTGTCACCGAATTGACATGCAAGCCTGAAGGCTACAAATCGGAGACATGGACTATGCAAGTTGATGGATCAAGCAATGAGAAGGGATCAGGGATAAGAATGGTACTGAAGTCGTCAACTGGCGAAGAAATCGAGTAGAGTTTTTGACTGGGATTCAAGGCTACCAACAATGAATCTGAATACGAGGCTATGATTGTTGGTATAAGGCTTGCTACTACACTTGGGGCTACCAAACTTGTTCTGGAAAGTGACTCCACTTTGGTTGTTAACTAGATAAACAGAGAGTTTGAAACCCGAGATAAGAAGATGCTTTTATACTTGAGGCTAGTCACCAAGCTCAAGACCTAGTTCAATTATTTGGAAGTGAAATATGTTCCGCGAGAACAAAACTCGTGAGCCGGTGCACTTGCCAATTTTGGATCTTCAATTGAAGTTAGTGAGAGAAGAATAATTCCCTTGGAACAATTGACGGTCTGAGCATTGAGTTGGTTGAGGATATGAATTATGTCGACCAAGGGATGATTGGAGGATGCCCATTAAGAAGTATATACGCGACAGTTGGCTACCTGAGGATAAGTAGATGGCGAGAAAGATTAAATTTCAAGCTACAAGGTACTACCTAATCGATGAAAAACTTTACAGGCGTTCTTTCACAAGACCTTATCTTCGTTGGCTTGGGGAAGACGAGATTGAGAAAGTCATTCGAGAAGTTTATAAGGGATCGTGTGACAACCATTCTAGGGCTAGATCATTATGCAACAAGGTAAAGAGACAAGGGTTCTACTGGCCAACAATGCAGAGCAACTACAAGGACTTCGCTCGCAAATGCGATAGTTGTCAAAGGCACGCTCCCACTATTCACCAACCAACCGAAGAACTCTCCTCGGTCAGTTCGCCCTACCCATTCATGAAGTATTTAATGGATATGGTTGGACCATTTCCTCTGGCTCCAGGACAAGTCAAGTATTTGCTTGTCTTTATGGATTATTTCTCCGAATGGGTCAAAGCCAAAGTATTTACAGATGTTAAAGAGCGAGATATTGAAAGGTTCATTTGGAGAACTATTATCTGTCGGTTCAGAGTTCCAAGAGAGATCGTCACTTATAACGGCTCCCAATTCATTTCCTCGTCCTTCAAAAAATTCTGTCACGCTTGGGACAGTATTTTGAACTTCTCAACACCTAGGTTCCTGCAAGGAAATGGGTAGGCAAAAGCAACAAATAAGACGATTGTGAAGAACCTAAAGAAGAAACTTGAGGCTAGGAAAGGTTGTTGGATCGTGGAACTCCTGATGGTGCTTTGGGCCTACCGAACGACACTGAGAAGGGCGATTGGCGAATCCCCTTTTTCGCTCGTGTATGGAACAGAAGCTGTCATTCCTGCAAAGGTAGTCGCTCGAGACCTTCGGTGTACAAAAGGTTAGTAAAATCAGTGATTAATTTGTGTATATAGCATATGTTTTGAAAAACACTCTAATTTTAAAATTTTTAAAATTATGCTACATACTCATTTTTCAACAAAGATGTCATCAAAACGACAACCACATGAAATGAAAATTGGCCTATGGCAATTTAATAGGCCACAGATTACTAATGAAAGCTTTGCAAAACAAATCTGAAAAGGGTAGTAGCAGGACACACTCCACAGACACAGATGATAACAAAGACGATATAGTAGAAACCAAGCCTAATGTCGAAAAAACAACACACTCGACGAATCAAAAAAATGAGCAGCAAAGAAGGCCTAATGGCAACACAACAACAATGTTCAGAGATCACCAAACTGAACATAAACAACAACAAGTGGCAACAAGAAAAAACGACGCACTCGAGGGATCAACAAAATAAGCAGCAAAGAAGGCCTAATGGCAATACAATGACAATGCTCAGAGATCACCAAACTGAGCATAAACGACAACAAATGGCAACAAGAAAAAAAGACACACTCGATGGATCAACAAAATGAGCAGCAAAGAAGGCCTAATGGCAACACAACGACAATGTTTAGAGATCACCAAAATGAGCATTAATGAAAACAAATGGCAACAATACAAAACAGGGTACAAATCATGAAAATGTACACAAATGGCAACAAATGGCAACAAAATGGCAATGTGCACTGATCATCACAATGAGCGAAAATGAGAGGATATATTGAAAACGTAGTGACCAGATCAAAACAACAAATCAAATACACAATCGACGGATCAAAAAATGAGTAGAGATTGAGGCCTAATGCCAACAAAAGATAATGTACAGAGATTATGACAATGTACAGAAATGGCAACAAAAAAAAAAAAAAAAACAAAACGACAATATGCACTGATCATCAAAATGAGCAGAAACAAACCACATCATCGAGAAGACAATGAGCTGATCAAAAGAGAGATACAAAAAATTTGACCATGGGAACATTGAAAACATCAATAAAAACCCGAAATCAAAAAACCAATAACAAGAGTAACATATAAAAATAGAAAAATCATTGCTTCAAAAATGAAAAGTACCGAATTAGAACCAATGGAGGAGAGGGAGGACTTCTTTAGCAACCCGAAATCAGTGTTGATTGTTTTTTGCTAACAAAGGGTTTTCTTCTGCTGTAGCAAGGAGGAGATTTTTCTCAGCTTAAAATGATGCTCTAGAGGGCTGTCGAAGGTTTTCTTGGGTTGACTTTTACATGGTAAGGGTTCAAGCAATGAAGGAGAAACAGTCTTGGATGCTTGAGGACGAGGCCGTAAAACGGGCGCCGTGTTGAGGACGAAAAAACTCAGAGATGAAGGGTAAAGGTGAGAGAGGGCCTTTTGTCTTCCGAGAAGATGAACCAACAAAACCAGGGTAAGGGGTAGAACTTTGAGAGCGATTCTTCTCTTTGGAGAAGATTACCAAGAAAAATCAGAGAAAGGGGCAGAACTCCAAGAGGGGTTAACTAAATAATGGGGAAAAAATAGGGTTATAATAGCAATACCAATGGCGAGACTCTCACAAAGGACGTTTCTTTTCTTTGACGGAGACGAACGAAGAGAAGATGGAGATCGATCTATGTGGTGAGATGAATCTTAAGGTTGGAAACAAGAAGAGAGTATGGAGGCGCCGAATTGCCAAAAGGCAAGAATGGGGAACCCGATGATTGCTAGGGTTAGAAGCGAGAAGATGGAGGTGCAAAACTAAGAGGAGAGAATCGTGAATCAAAGATGATTGCTAGGGTTAGAAGCGAGAAGATGGAGGCATTGAGAGGAGAGAATGGTGAACCGAGATGAATGTTAGGGTTAGGATTGAGGTGATGAGAAGGGGATAGGTTACAACTAACTTCATGACTGTTGGGCTCTTGCTGGGATTAGATACAGGGTGGGACAATGAGCAGTTACAATTCTAACTACAACTGCACATTTCATAGAAAATGTTTGATGTTCATTGTGAATATATCTATTCTACATATTAAGTCTCAAAGAATGCACGTATTGGTTAACATTTTTCTTCCCTTTTTGCCCCTCTTTGTTTCAATCTTTTACTCGCCTTCTTTTTGCTCTCAGTGTTGGTTTTTCACCATCTTTCTGTCCACGTGTCCAAACTTTTTTTAAACCCATAAAACAAGCAAACATACTGAAGGAACGGTGCAAACAAGGCATCGTCACTATAGTGGGACCCACTGTATTGGCTTGTCAATTTCACATGCCACAGCTAATCTTAAATTTTTTTGTGGGACCCAAGTTTTTTTAAAAGAACAAAGTTAGAGGACACCTAGCTCACCATAGACATGGCAGATTCATGGCTGCCCACGTATTAATGACTTGGGCCATTTACTGTTTTTTTGCCCTTTTGCTGAATTGGGCCCATTTACTTAAATAAATAACTTTCAGCTTTCCGTAAAAAGAAGGAAAAAAAAGACTTCACAGTTTCCAATTCCTAGAAATTCTTCTAAATTGGCTCAAAATAACCAAAAGTTTCTGCTTCCAATTTCTTTGCTCAAATTTAAAACAGAAGTACATTAAAAAAATAAAACAAAAAAAAAAAAACTCACATTAGTGAAGCAATTATCTTTCGACAAATCACCGAACGCATCTTCATCTTCTTCTTTTTTTTCCACTTGGTCGGCCTCGACCTCCGGTTCGACTCGAGAATCTTCGGGTCCGAGTGGGTCGAGAACAGCACGCCGAACCGGTTCGAACCCGACCTCCTCGAACTCACATAGACGATTCCTGCTCCAGAGAAGAACTGGGTCTGAAAAACATTCAAAGAAGAAGAAGAAGAAGTTCATCCAAGAACCAAATCTAGATTTATACGGTTCCTCTCCTCTTTTTCTTTCCATTTTTTTCCAAAAAAATTTCGTTTGTGATTTGGGTATTGCCGTTACAATATTTTTTTGATTTAAAAATTTTCTTCATTTCTTTTGTTTTAAACCTTTCGGCTTGTTACAAACGCAAAGTTGTGATGGGATAAATTTTCTTGATCTTGGCCTGGTTTTGAAGGCAAAACAATGGTAAACTTGTTGCCTTTTTCGTCCTTTTTTTTTTTTGCCTCTAGTTATTCAAACAAACTCATCCCCATTAAAAAAAAAATTTAGCTGTTTCACAAAAAATATTGTAGAATATTCTTTAACAGCTGCCGTGTTTGCAATCTGTTGGGCAACGATCTCAAAGGTCTCATTTTGCATCTTGGAATACAATTATTGATCCTGGCCTTATTCTTAAGGCAAAATAATAGTGTAAATCCTTGCCGACCATACACCCCGGGAAAATTAAAAAAAAGGTTAAAAGAAAATTTGGAACTAAGGAAATGATTACTTTTTGTTATTAAAAAAAGGTTTTTTCTTAAACATTAAAAGTGTCTCAATTTTTTTTTTTAAAAAAAAAAATTGTATGAAAGAGTAGAACTTAATTAAGATGAAAACAAAAAAAATAAAACTATTTTGATGTTTAAAAATTTAATTTTTTAATATTTAAAAAAAAATCATTTATTAAAAAAATTTTCAACAGACCTACTTATTAAAACACCTCCCTACCCTGTCTACATGAGTTATGTCAAGAAAACAAATTGAAAATCCTATATATGCAGATGGCGTTCAAACCCTAAAAGAGAGGAAAAAAAAGAGTGAGAAAACGTGTAGTCTTATAACAAAAGAAAGGGTGATGATGGCGGTGGTCTGTAGGAAGAGAAGAAGATGATAAAAGCGAAAATGAGAATCTGATTGAGATTTGAAAAAAAAACAAAAGAAAAGAAAGCTTTCGTCCTTACAGAGATGGGATGGAAGTAGTTAGAACTGACAGATGATGAGAACAATTTTTTTAGACCTTGTAGTGGGTCCTATTGCAAAGAGTCAACTTTTTGTATTGTTTACTATTTGTGGGCTCGGCTTCAACAGCTCAGCTTAATTCAAACAATACGAGGTTTTGATGGGGTATAAAATAAAAATATATTACAGTGTAGTGTAGTGTATGCTTTTATTTATTATAATATTTTTATTTTTTATTTTCAGTTTAGCCTCACTTTTAAATAGCTTAGTTATCTTATTTGTTTAATTTTTCTAAAGTCCTATAATGTAGTGTTTTTCCGGAACTTTATAATTTGATACATATTCACTTCACAATTCACCTTATCAAGGCAAGCACGTGTTGGTTTTACTGGGAGTACATAATGTGTAGTATGATATGTAAACTTTTTTTTCTTGGCTTTTTTGAGATTGATAAATTTTGATGTATTTTGAGTGTAAATTTTGAATCACATATTAAACTTCAACCAAAAAAAAAAAAAAAAAGTTTTTCACTTTTGGTCTTAGAATTATGCAATTTTTTATCCCTAAACTTTCAAATGAGACAAATTGCATCCTCAAACTATGCAATAAGATTTTGACCCTTAAATTTTAAAACATGACATATGGCATCTTTAAATTATGCAATTTATTTTATTTTGACACATAAGTTTAAAACGTGACAAATAATACCCCTAAAACTGACGTATGCAACTTATTCTCTTTTAACCTTTTGACTTTTAAATCCATTAAATATTAATAGGTTAAGACAAATGACTATTTTAACCTTTTAGCTTTATTTAAATTTTTAACATACATTTTGCAGGCAAAATTCTCTAAATTTGTTTCTCTATCGTATAAGTGTTATTTGTTTTACCAAATTTCCTACTTTTAAGGGTATGTATTATAATGGGACTGCAAATTCTTTTTTTTTTTTTTTAATTGTGAACGTATTATGTTGGGTTTGTATACCTATGAATTAAAATAAAAACTAAATTATAAATAAAACAGTGAAAAAACACAGCTTGAAAATATGAACCAATTTCACCATGATATAAGAATTAAAAAATACATTATATATTATATTGTGTATATATACGTATGTAACAAGATTATATTAAACACTTCAAGAGGTAAAATAAATGCATGAGAAATTAGATATATTAGAACAAACTAAGTAGATAGTTCAAAATGCAATTTGATAATTAAAATATATAATTAAAAGAAACATATATTGTCTCTAACAGAAACATGCACCGAAAATTCAAATTCATGCCCAAAAACATTATTTAGCGATCTAAAAATAGTGACCATAGAGTTCAAATGTAAAAAGGACACGAATTAAAATGGTTAGCTTTGTGCACTGTCTGATCTAGTCCCAAACTACTAGGTTTTTGGGGCCGGATCATTTTTGAGGGTTTGGAAAATTTTGATACCGAACCAAAGGTTCAAGGTAGTTTTAGAATGGTCTTGTCGAGCTTAACCGTAGTTTGAGACCATTTTTTAAAGATTTTTTTTATACTAGATTCTATACTTCTAAAACTTTAACGTTACATTTTTTTTCTTTTCAAATGACCAACATAACAATGGAGTAAAAGAAATTAAGATCAGTGGCTTTACTTCAATTCATAACTAAACAAAAGAATATTACATTGTTCCAACACTATATCATCGAGACTAACACAAGTTTGGGCCAAGAATGAAGAATCTATTGACAATAGTTGGGAAAAATCACCATAAACCAAATTGACAAAAACAAGTCATTGGCAATCAAACATATTATTCATGTAGTTCAAAAGTTGAAAGCGAGACTTCTTCCGCTTTGTAATATGTAGCTTAAAAATTGTTAACAAGTTCTCGGAAAAACTAACCAAAAAAATACAATTTTTTTATTTATATATATTAACTATTAGACATATATGCCATAAGGAGTAAAAATGTAATATGTTTTTAGTGATATTTTTATCAATAAAGAATTTATTGATCATTCATATACCAAATTGTTGTCCTCTTTATGTTAATATTTGTTGAATGTATGATAAACAAATAAAAGTCTAAGACTGTCGGTCTAAGCCTTTAAAATTAGGCATATGATAGACAAATTATGCGAAAGACGTAATTTTAAAAGTGACGGTTTAAATCATAAGATCCACAAACGAGTGAATAAAGTTGAGCACTTTATTTATGCAAAGATTGTTATGTTGTTTATATCCCTAACGAGAGATGGTTTATCTTGGCCATTGAACTCTACGAATAGAAACATTAGCGCATTGTCATAGGTGACGATATATTGGATCGGGACATAAAGTATAATTGATTTAAATTAATAATTCTGTCTTAGCAAATCAATTCACTTTAGACAATCATATGTATTGTATCTTATTCTTGAGATGAATAGTAGACCCGTTGTCTTGACTTATGTGTTTTGATATACCAAAGGGTGACATCCACATTTTATGCTGGTATGCATACCAGTATGTTGGATACATAACTCTTGATGGCGTAGACCTGTTATTCATAAATATAGAATCCATAGCTCGTCTTTAGGAGTCGATCATATCCTTTTATATGTGTTATCCTGTAATTAGAAGACTGGAGTGCTCAACCATTTGGATACATAGGTGTAACCGAATGGTATACTGTCTATGGATGGTAAGTTTTTTGATGATGAGATAATAGAACGTAAAAGAAAAATAATAAAAAAGATAAGACACAATTTATCCTTAAACTAATTATGGATATCCTATGAGGATACGATACATTATGATATGTCATGGATACTTAGCTTTTTGGGCTTCGTAATTTTATATAGTTCGAAAGTGTAGCTTTAAGCTTTTAGTGGAGTAACGTTAGAGTTGATAATTATGAAACATATATCTAGGATATTGGGTTTTATAATTATTGAAAGCTTGAACTATATAGGTCCATCAAGTCCTATTTGCTAGCTTATAATAAATCCTGTAACGATACGGCACGTTTTTCCAATAAATTGATAACTTATGTTAAATTATTAGATTGGCTAAAATTCGATAGGATCATATAATTCATGTTTGTTTATCAATTGAATTAATTTTGTGTAAATTAATTCAAGATAAACTTGTTGAATTATCTGAAATATTTATTTTCATAGAGATTATCTAGATATGGTTGTTTTAATTAGATAAATTCTCTATTAGGTTATTTGAATTAAAACTGAGGCTTCTCGGGTAGGAAATAAAAGATTCGCAAGGATCATTTATTGTAAGTTCAGCAGGCTGATCAGTTAGTTCAGCCTACCGATGGAGCAAGTTCGGCAGACTGATTCATTAGTTAAACTTGCCAATCTAATGATTTTTGGATCACACGTTTTAGATGTGATTTTATCAGATATTCATCCAAATTTGAATTTTGGGGGCCAGATCTGATAATAACGGACTGTGGGGATGACCTCTATAAATAAGGAGTGAGTTTTCTATGTTATTTAGATCAGTTGAGAAATCAAGAGGAAGCACTCTAGTCTGTGAGTCTTTGAAACTCCCTTGAGAGCCATTATTCACAAATCATGAATGCTAGTTCTAGGTTTTCTTAATTGATTGGAAAAAGAGTCATTGGAGAAGAACTGTATGAGGTGTGCCCAAACACATACCGATCGTGGATAGAGAATAGCAAAGAAAACCAGTTGGTTGAGGCTCTTCTGGAACATCTTTCTCTTCATAGATTGGAGGAGCTCTTCAACATTCAAAGGTTAGTAAGATCTGATTAATTTATGCATATAGCTTGTCAAACTTGTGTTTTAGAAAATACTATGATTAAAAATTTTTAAATTTCCACTATGTATTGTTTTTCAAACATTAATAGTCAAGCTCGGTCCAAACTGCTACTAATAATCTTCCAAACCGAATTGGACCATGTAAAAAATGGTTTCGTCCAGTTTTAGACTTCTAGAAAATGGTTCTAGCATGGTTTGGTTTCGACAGCCTAAAAGCTGTAGGATTAGTTCGATGGCGGTGGTTTTTTTATTTTTCTACACAACCCTAAAAGTGGCCATTTACTTATAAATAACATTTATTTAAAATTTCCTTTATTAAACAATCAAATCATGCGTCTCAATCTGTTGATATTTAATGAATTTAATGACAAAATTGTCAATATATGAGTTGCATAAATTGTCATGTAATTTTTTACGTTGTTTAGTTCAAGGGTTTCATATGTTAGGTTTTAAAGTTTAGGGACCAAAATAGAACAAATTGTATAGTTTGAGGATATAATTTGTCACGTTTTAAGATTTAAAGGTCAAAAGGACAAGTTGATAGTTTGAGAGTTAAAAGTAAAATTAACCAAAAAAAATACTACTGTAATATAAAACAAAAATTGAAGAAAAAAAATATTTCTACTAATTTTATATTATATTGAGAATTGAAAGGAAGTACATTTTTTCTTGGAAATTGACAATGTCTTATTTAAAGAAAAGAATAGATCTTAGGTTCTTAAGACAACAAAAAATAGAGACTATATATGTACCATTTCATATGTTATATATACTCGGTGTTGTTGGACATGTATGCCTTAAGAAGCAAAAATGTAATATATTTTTGGAGACATTTTTATCAATAAAGAATTTATTTATTATTTATACACCAAATCCTATTCTCTTTACGTTCATATTTGTTGAATTATGTTAAGCAAACAAAAGTCTGAGACTATCGGTCTAAACCTTCAAGAATTGGCATATGATGGACAAATCATGCGAAAGACAAGATTCTTAAGGTGACGGTCTAAATAATAAGATCCGCAATCGAGGGAATAAATTTAGGCACTTTATTCATATAAAGATTGTTATGTTGTCTATATCCCTATTGGGAGATGGTTTGCCTTGACCATCGGAGGTGGACTCCGCGAATAGAAACATTATCATAGATGATGATATGTTGGATCGAGACATAAAGTGAATTGATTTGGATTAATAATTCTGTCTCAATAATCGATTCACTTTAGACAATCATTTGTATTGTATCTTAATCTTGAGATGAATAGTAGGCTCGTTGTCTTGATTTATGTCTTTTGATGTATCAAAGGGTGACATCCACTTTGTATAGTGGTATGCATTTTGGTAAGTTGGAGGCATGACTCTTGATAGCGTAGACCTATTATTCATATATATGGAATCCATAGCTCCTCTTTAGGAGTAATGATATCCTCTTATATGCGTTATCTTGTAATTGAAAAACTAGAGCACTAACCATTTGGATACATAGGTGTAACCGAATGGTACACTGTCTTTGGATGGTAAGTTTTTCGATGGTGAGATAATGAAATGTAATATAAAAATAATCAGGAAGGTAAGACAAAACTTGTCCTTAAGCCGATTATGGATAATCCTATAAGGATACGATACATTATGATATGTCATGGATACTTAACTATACGGGCTTCGTAATTCTATATAGTTTGAGAATGTAGCTCCAAGCTTTTAGTGGAATAGCGTTAGAGTTAATAATTATGAAATTTACATCTGGGATATTGGGTTTCATAATTATTGGGAGCTTGGACTATGTAGGTCCATCAGGTCCCGTTTGGTAGCTCATAAAAATCCTGTAATGATATGGCGTGCTTTTTCAATAATTGGTGACTTATATCAGATTTATCAGATTGGCTGAAATTCAATAAAATCAGATAATTCATGTTTGTTTATTGGTTGAATTAATTTTGTTATAAAATTAATTCAAGATAAATTTGTTGAATTATCGAAATAAGATAATTCATGTCTGTTTATCGGTTGGATTAATTTTGAATTAATTCAAGATAAACTTGTCAAATTATCAGGAATTTATTTATTTTCCTAGAGATTATCTAGATAAAGTTATTTTAATTAGATAACTTCTCTATTGGGTTATTTGAATTAAAACTAAGACTTTATTCTATAGAATCTCAGGTGGAAAATAAAAGATTCGCTGAGATTTTTTATCGCAGGTTCGGCATGCCGATCCTCAGGTTCGGCCTGCCGATGGGGCAAGTTCGGCATGCCAGTTAGACAGATCGGCATGCCGACCACATGATAAAAAGATAACACGTTTTCATGCAGATTTCATCAGATATTAATCTGAATTTAATTATGATTCAAATTTTGAGGCATTATCTGATATGGACTAACTCTTGGGCCCAACCTCTATAAAAGGGAGTAAGTCTCATTATTATTTAGATCAATTGAGAGATTAAGAGTGAAACTCTACTGGTGAGATTCTGAAAACTCCCTAAAAGCTCTTGTTCACAAATCACAAACACTAGCTTTGGGTTCTCTCATTTGGTTGGAAGGAGAGTTGCCTGGTGGAAGAGCTGTATATGTGAGCCCACACTCACTCCTATCCTGGATAGAGAATAGCAAAGAAAGCCAGTTTGTCGAGGTGCTTTTAGAACATTACTTCTCTTCACTGATTGAAGTAGCTTTTCGGCACATAAAAGGTTAGTAAAATCTGGTTAATTTATGCATATAGCATGTCTAACTTGTGTTTTAGAAAATACTCTGATATAAAATTTTAAAATTCCATTGTGTAATATTTTTCTATCAATTGGTATCAGAGCCATGGTTTTCAGATAAATTTACGAGTTTGTGACATGCTATATGTGTAAATTATGT
The DNA here is from genome assembly GCA_946598075.1 of Artocarpus hirsutus. Lineage (NCBI taxonomy): Eukaryota > Viridiplantae > Streptophyta > Magnoliopsida > Rosales > Moraceae > Artocarpus > Artocarpus hirsutus. The sequence continues at coordinate 83,658 of CAMOHE010050243.1, forward strand.
GATCTTAATCTCTTTTATGCTTGAATTTAATTTTATAGAGAGTTGGCACTCTAGGTTTTGTCACGCCCCGGAGTACGGGAGGTGACGTGGTGGTTTAATTAAGTTAAATAAATAAAGATTTAGTTAAAAACAGGCTTTTAAATTCAAATTTATAATTAAAAAGTGATAATTTTAAAATCATTTGAATGGAATAAATTAAGGAAATAAAATAAATTGTCATGATAATTAGGCAAATAAAATAACATTAGAATAATTAAATATGGGGTGGAACACATATGGGTCCCACTGGCCCACATATTGTACACACACATACAGTACTGACAATATTACAATACAACCACAGTCCAAGATAAAATATAGGTTAAAGATCTTA
>CAMOHE010050243.1:84840-102378 GCA_946598075.1 Artocarpus hirsutus
TTAATTTATGCATATAGCATGTCTAACTTGTGTTTTAGAAAATACTCTGATATAAAATTTTAAAATTTCGTTGTGTAATATTTTTCTATCAATTAGTATCAGAGTCATGGTTTTCAGATAAATTTACGAGTTTGTGACATGCTATATGTGTAAATTATGTGATCTTAATCTCTTTTATGCTTGAATTTAATTTTATAGAGAGTTGGCACTTTAGGTTTCTATATAATTTTATATGTTGTCATAGATTATGTGGTTAATATTTATTAATTAATTATGGTTGATTGAATTATTATTGAATTATTTATTAATTAATTAATTTATCCTAGTTATGGTTCCTTATAGGTTAGAATTGTATCTAGGTTTTTTATGTAATTAGATGGTGGACTATCATCTCCGTATAGGAATCATTATTTAATTTCAAATTTGTAAGAATTTTGTAATTAAATAATCATTCAGAGAAGGCAAATCTAGAAGATGGATAATAGCGCTCCTAGGTATTTCTTGAGTCTCTAATTTTATATCTTTGAATTGTTAAAAATTAAATTGATAAATTGCATCAAAATTGTATTTTATAAAAAGGGGTGGTTTCTGCATGGTCAGCATGCTGAACCCTCTAGTTCGGTAGGTTGATGGTCATAGGATCGGCAGGTCGGATGTGTGGTTCAACAGGCAGTCAGCAGAGCAAAAATCAAGTGGCTCTAGTGGCAAGCTGAACTTCTGGTTTGGCAGGCCAATCTATCATGAATCGACAGGCCGATCTATGAAGATCGACAGGTTGGGGGGTCATGACCGGTAGACCAATTACCAGATCAGCTTGCTGGCAAAGAGCTAGAAATTTTTTTTAGAAAAGGTGCAGTTTATGATGTAGTTTTAATTTTATTTTTGGGACAATTCTAAGAAACATTAAATTTAGATATGACTGAAAATTTGGAGTATTGATTCATATGGGATTGAAGACTTGAAGATGGACATTACATGAAGAAGGATACAGTTTGAAGATTCAAGGATGAAGAATCAATAAAATGCTTCAATTATTCTCTTGTAATCTTTGTTTTTTATTCTCTAGGGTGAAACCATAATATTACAGTTATTTATTATTATTTTTCTTGTAGCTTTGCTTGTCAACATTATAATATGATTTGTCATATATATTGATAACATGCCATATAGAATAGGGAGTACTACTCATATTAAAATTGTTCATGCATGCCTTTAAAATAAAACCTTGATTTCAAAAGATTAGGTGGGAGAAGGTTTTCGAAGAGAGGACCTAAGGCCTCCATCGTTGGTCCATAGGAAGAACATGGTAGTCCTAACCCCTAGGAAGGGATTTCTATCATGTACTAGATTGGATCTTTGAGAGGATAAGGTATTTTAGCATAATTTATAGTTGCACGCCCCTAGGTGGTAATTATAAATCACGGATAAAACATTAAAACGATAGTTATACACTCATGTTAATTTTATTATTAACCTCCTCTAGGAACTTTGTTAATAAAATTAATAGCCCAAGAAATTATTATTAATAAATGCTAGATCATATGGGATGGGATATATTAATCAGGAGGGGATCTGGGTTCCAGATTGAATTTGGCATGACTCCTTTAGGAGCTTATTGAATTTTGAGTTGAGAATTATCGTTGTAAAGTTGTAATATTTTCAAGGTTTTGACACATAAACACATTTGTATGTTTTTTACATGATTGTGTTATCTTTCTAAAATATTATGCTATGTTTACTTATATTTGATATATAATTCTTTATTATAGACTAAAAATGTCTAAAAATGCTTTATCATCGATACTTGACAAAAATTAATTAATCGGAGAGAATTATAATGATTGGAAATGGAACCTGGATATCGTCCTCTCCTTTGAGAAACTAAAATTTGTGTTGACGACACCATATCCTCCCAAGCCTACAAGAGACTCCACCAATGAGCAATTCCAAGTGTACGATCGCTAGAAAGATGCTAATGATCAGGTACGCTGCTATGTTATGGCCAGCATGAATAACGTGCTGCAGGCTCAACATGAGGATTATGAGACTACTAAACTGATCTTGGATAATCTAGAAGATATGTTTGGAGGCCAAGCCCTAACAAAGCGGCAAGGGGCGCTTTGAAAACTCTTGAACTGTAAACAGGGACCGAGGACGTTTGTAAAGGAGCACATGATGTTGGTTATGGGTTACCTCGCTGAGATTCAAACCAATAAAGTCGACATCGATGCTTAAACTTAGATAACTTTGGTTTTTGAGACTCTATCAAAGAAATTTATTTCATTTAGAGCTACTATTAATTTGAGCAATAGACGGGATATGACCTTAACAGAGTTGATGAAACAGTTACAAGAGTTCAAATTGCTGATCAGGGAGTCTCCTACTAGTGGAGAGGCCAATTTGGTGGTTGCTTTTGGTTCAAATCCCAACTCTGGGAATGGAAAGAAACAATGGGCCAAAAACGGGAAGTCTTCTATTCTTGCTAACAATAAGAGCAAGAAGAAGAGAAGAAGAACCCAAAGAAGCTTAAGCGCTTCTTCTGCGGGAAGGTCAGGCATATAAAGAAGCATTGCAAGGACTTTCTTTCCAAAGGAGGTAAGTGTGATCTTCTATATCGAGAAACTTGTTTGGTTGAGGAATCAAGTGACATTTAGGTCATCGATCCCGGTCCAACTAATCATGTTTGTGTTTCTCCATAGAGGTTCAAAGAAACGAGAAGTCTACTTCATAAAGACTTCACGCTTCGAATGGGTGATGGATCCTTAGTCTTAGCAGAAGCAGTGGGAGATGTCCATCTTTATTTTGATAACTATAGGAATATAATTTTGCGAGATTGTTTTTATGTTCCTAAATTTAAGAGGAATTTAATTTCTATAGTTTGTTTATTTAAAGACTCCTTTTGGGTTTCTTTTAATAATAAAGTGGTGATTCGTAAAAATAAATCTTTTTATCTGTTCTGGATGGATGCAAAATAATCTATATTTTATTAAACCTAGGATGGACTTATTGCTTAATGCTGAGATAAATGATAATAACTCTAAAAGACTTAAAACTTCTCACTTTAATAAGACTTATCTTTGGCATTTGTGCCTTGGTCATATTAACCTGAATAAGATTCAAAGGTTGGTAAGGGATGGACCTTTAAGTCACTTAAAGATGGAATCTATATCTCAATGTGAATCTTGTTTGGAGGATAAAATGACCAAAATACCATTCGGGTCTAAGGGCAATGGGGCGAAGGGGTTCTAGAACTTGTGCATAGTGATGTTTGAAGACCGATGAACATCCGGGCACGAGGGGGTATGAGTATTTTGTCACATTTATTGATGATTACTCAAGGTATGGGTATGTGTACCTAATGCACCACAAGAGTGAAACTTATGACAAGTTTAGGGAGTTTCGGCTTGAAGTGGAAAAGCAATTGGGTAGACCCATAAAGGCACTTCAATCCAATCGAGGTGGTGAGTACCTTTATGATGAGTTCAAGGACACTTATTAGATAATGGGATTTTATCCTATTTGACAATGCCAGGCACTCCGCAACAGAATGGCGTGGTGAAGAGAAGAAAGAGGACTTTATTGGACATGGTTAGGTTCATGATGAGTTATTCATCATTGCCTTTATCCTTTTGGTGATGTGCACTATAAACCGCATATTATCTTTTGAACAACGTGCCTTCAAAATCAAATCCTAAAACTCCTCACGAGTTGTGGACGGGCAAAAAGATATCCTTAAACCAAATTCGCATACAAGGATGTTTGGCTCATGTCCTGTTTAAGGATGCAAAAAATTTGAAAGCACGTTCGAAAGTTTGCATGTTTGTAGGATATCCAAAAAGGACTAAAGGGGGTTATTTCTATAACCCAAAGGAAAATAAAGTCATGATTTCAACTAATGCAACTTTCCTTGAGGATAGTTACATGGACGACTTTAAGTCTCGAAGCAAAGTGGTGCTTGACGAGTTAAGAGGTGATTCGTTCACTCCAGGGGTTCCAAACAAAACCATTCCGATCAGTGTAGAAAAACCAAATGAACCTAAACAATAACCTAAGGGGCTTCAGCGTAGTGGGAGGATGGGGCATCAACCCAAGAGGTATATGTTCAATGGTGAGGCCTTCTTAGCTGAATCAAATAAATATGACAGGGATCCTTATACTTACGTAGAGGCTATGGAGGATGTTGAATCGAAACTCTAGACAGAGGCCATGAACATAGAGATGAAGTCTACAGAGATTAATCTGGTCTAGGAGCTTGTGGATCTTCCCAAAAGGGTAAAACCCATAGAGTGTAAGTGGATCTACAAAAGAAAAAAAGAAGTGGATGGAAAGGTCAAAACCTTTAAGGCTAGACTAGTAGCTAAGGGTTACACACAAAAGAAAGGAATCAATTATGAGGAAACCTTTTCACCTATAGCCATGCTTAAGTCCATCCGGATTCTCTTGTCCATAGCTGTCACTCTTGACTACGAGATTTGGCAGATAGATGTTAAGATGACTTTTCTAAATGGCTATCTTTATGAGTCCATTTATATGGAATAACTAGACGGGTTCAAGGTCAAGGGGTCAAGAGGGCAAGGTTTGTAAGCTGCTAAAGTCAATGTATGGACTTAAGCAGGCTTCCTTTTTTTGGTACATAAGGTTGGATTAAGTGATTAAGGCTTATGGGTTCTCAAAATGTGGATGAACCATGTGTGTATAAACACATTAAGGATGGAAAAGTGGTTCTTCTACTGCTCTATGTAGATGACATTCTGCTAATTGGCAATGACATTGGGGTGTTGTTGTCGGTCAAATTATGGTTGACCAAGTAGTTTGACATGAAGGACTTGGGTGAGGCTAATTTTGTTCTCAGTATCCAGATTTTTCAAGATAGGAAGAATAAAATGATAGCTTTGTCACAAGCTAGCTACATAGATGAAATTCTTAAGAGGTTTGCAATGTAGGATTTCAAGAAAGATGGGTAACCATCTAGGTCTAGAATTACTCTTTCTAAGAAAGACTCTCCAAAGTCTGAGGAAGAAAGAGAATACACAAAGAAGGTGCCTTATGCGTCAGCTGTGGGTAGTCTCATGTCTGCCATGTTTTGCACATGACCAAATATTTGTTATGTGGTCAGGATTGTAAGTCGATTTTAGGTGGATCCGAGGCTAAACCATTGGGTTACGGTAAAGCATATTTTGAAGTACCTAAGAAGGACTCGAGGGTATATGCTTGTATATTCAGGTGGTGACTTAACTCCTTTAGGATACACTGATCAGATTTTCAATCCTGTTTGGATTCTAGGAGATCGACTTTGGGGTTTATGTTTACTTTGGATGGCGGTGCCATTAGTTGGAGAAGTGTGAAGCAAGATTGCACTTTAGATTCAATGGTGGAGGCCAAGTATGTGGCAGCTAGTGATGCTTCGAAAGAAGTAGTGTGGTTAAGCAAGTTCGTTGGGGATCTTGAGGTTGTTCTTGATATGGATAAGGCAATATTGCTATCCTGTGATAACAGTGCAGTAGTAGCTAATGCTAAGGGACCAAGATTTCACAAGAAAAGTAAGAATAATGATCAAAAGTATCATGTGATAAAGGACTTCCTTGAAGGCAAATATGTTATAATGAAAAATGTGGAAATATGTTTGATCACATTAGAGGACATTATGGCCTATCGGGGCCATGTGGATGTATGACATATCACATTTACTCACTTAGTGCAAGTGGGAGATTGTTGGACATGTATGCCCTAAGGAGTAAAAATTTAATGTGTTTTTGGAGAGATTTTTATCAATAAAGAATTTATTTATTATTTATATACCAAATCCTGTCCTCTTTACGTTCATATTTGTTGAGTGTATGTTAAGCAAACAAAGTCTGAGACTGTCGATCTAAACGTTTAAGAATTGGGCATATGATGGACAAATTATGCAAAAGACACGATTCTTAAGGTGATGGTTTAAATCATAAGATCCGCAATTGAAGGAATAAAGTTGGGTGCTTTATTTATGCAAAGATTGTTTTGTTGTCTATATCCCTATTGAGAGATGGTTTGTCTTGACCATTGGAGGTGGACTCTGCAAATAGAAACATTGGCAAATTGCCATAGGTGACGATGTTTTGGATCGAGACATAAAGTGAATTGATTTAGATTAATAATTCTATCTCGACAAATTGATTCACTTTAGACAATCATTTGTATTGTATCTTAATCTTGAAATGAATAGTGGGCTCGTTTCTTAACTTATGTCTTTTGATGTTCCAAAGGGTAACATCCACATTTTTATAGTGGTACACATGCCGGTACGTTGGAGGCATGACTCTTAATAGCGTAGACCTGTTATTCATAGATATGGAATCCATAGCTTCTCTTTAGGAGTAGTGATATTCTCTTATATGCATTATCCTGTAATTGAAAAACTTGAGCGCTCAATCATTTGGATACGTAGGTGTAACCAAATGGTATACCACCTTTGGATGGTAAGTTTTTCGATGGTGAGATAATGAAATATAAGATAAAAATAATCGAAAAGGTAAGACATAACTTGTCCTTAAGCCGATTATAGATAATCTTATAGGGATACGATACATTATGATATGTCATGGAGAGTTAGCTATATGGGCTTCATAATTCTATATAGTTTGAGAGTGCAACTCCAAGCTTTAGTAGAGTAGCATTGGAGTTGATAATTATGAAATGTATATCTGGGATATTAGGTTTCATAATTATTGGGAGTTTGAACTATATAGGTCCATCATGTCCCTTTTGCTAGCTCACAAAAATCTTGTAACGATACGGCGTGCTTTTCCAATAATTGGTGACTTTTATCAGATTTATTAGATTGGCTGAAATTTGGTAAAATTAGATAATTCAAGTTTGTTTATCGGTTGAATTAATTTTGTGATAAAATTAATTCAAGATAAACCTGTTGAATTATCGAAATCAGATAATTCATGTCTGTTTATCGGTTGGATTAATTTTGAATTGATTCAAGATAAACTTGTTGAATTATCAGGAATTTATTTAAATTCCTAGAAATTATCTAGATAAAGTTGTTTTAATTAGATAACTTCTCTATTGGGTCATTTGAATTAAAATTGACACTTTATCCTATAGAATCTCGGGTAGAAAATAAAAGATTCGCTGATATTTTTTATCGTAGGTTTGGCATATCGATCCTCAGGTGTGGCCTACCGATAGGGCAAGTTTGGCATGCCGGTTAGATAGATTGGCATGCCAGTTGCACGATAAAAAGGTCACGTGTTTTCATGGGAATTTCATTAGATATTGATCCAAATTTAATTCTGACTCAAATTTTGTGGCATTATCTTATAAGGACTGACTCTTGGACGCAACCTCTATAAAAAGGGAGTGAGTCTCATTATTCTTGAGATCAATTGAGAGATAAGAGTGAAATTCTGCTGGTGAGATTCTAAAAACTCCTGTAGAGCTCTTGTTCACAAATCACAAACACTAGCTTTGGGTTATCTCAATTGGTTAGATGGAGAATCGCCTGATTGAAGAGCTATACATGTGTGCCCACATTCACTCCGATCGTGAATAGAGAATAGTAAAGAAGGTCAGTTGGTTGAGGTCCTTCTAAAACGTTACTTCTCTTCACTAATTGAATGAGCTTTTTAGCACATAAAAGGTTAGTAAAATCTGGTTAATTTATGCATATAGATGTCTAACTTGTGCTTTTAAAAAATACTTTGATATAAAAATTTTAAAATTCTACTACGTAATATTTTTCAACATGTGTGTGTGGTGAAAACAAGAAGAAACATGACAATTTTATTGCAATGACCTTTTTGTAATAATCATAGAGGCTCTAAGAATTAATAAATTAAATTCAAAACTTAATCGATGGTTGGTGGTTTAAAAGGGTGAATGGAAAAGTATACTAAGGAGTTGGAATAGACCTTTTTAAAAATTTTTAAAAATCATAAGGATCATTCCCATGTTGTTATATAAAAAAACAACTATTAGATAAACAATTCTCACCTGTTTGGTGATGACCTCTATTCCAAAACCTTGCGATATTTGTTAATATTCTCCTATCTTTAATGAATCCATGTGTTGGGAGCCGATTGATAGCCTTGGACTTCTCAATTATCTTGGCTTTCTTAGCTCTAAGGGGGAGAGCCCAAAAACCCCATATAGAGGTCAAAATAGATACGAATAAAAATAATTCACTTAAGGTCCATCGAGAATTATGAATCATGGCACCCGATTTACTTAGTTTGTCTAACTTTTCCTTCTCTATTTTTTTTTGTCATTTTTATTTAAACATCTTATAACCTTTTTGTTATTTTTTTTTTGTTGCCTAGTCCTTTTGATAATAAGTTTTCCATGTTCTTGTAGTTACGCGAGAAGTTTATAGAAAATTGGATAGATCAACAAACTTTGTGATTTACATTGTACCATTTCTATCTTGATTACCCATTTTCAATGCTTGCCTAGTCTTTCTAGCCTGTGAGTTTAATGGTTTTAAATCTTCATTGATTAGTTTCATGGAGGACATTGGTGGGTTGTGGGGATCGGGTGGAAGGGCGTGGATGGCGGCGTAAGGGCAATGCAGTCTTCAAGTTTATTTGTTTCAGCATTTCTTTTTGGGATTATTTTTTAGATTATTTGTTTTTTTAATATAATATATAATTTCTTTATTTTTTTATTTTAAAGGATGTTTTTGTCATTTTAAATGTCAAAAATCAAGTGTTGACCAAGAAATGTATGAATTTGCATGTTAGGTATAACACGAAGATATATATTTAATGAAATAGAAAATAAAGGATTTACTTTCTAAATAAATCTAAAATATAGGGTACATTTTCAACTCATTTAATGTGGGGAACATGCCCTCTCCTTAGTGGAAGATAACCAAGATCCTATTTGAATTCTGAACTGATTTAATTTATATCTTCATACTTAAAATAAATATTTTTCGTAATTATCACAATTAGTTGTCTTATCTAGTAAAATAAAAAAGTATCATGAAGTGTTTATTCAACTATTAGAATAAATATTTTTTGCACGATTGTTATTCATTGTGTGACATAAAATATGTGTAATATAAAAGTATTGATGTTAAATGGAAACATGCGATTAATTATCCAATAACATACGTCAACACAATATAAAAAATCATGTCAGGCGATTTTCTTATTGAGCTAGTAAGGGAATCATATATATATGGACTAAGTTTATAACTTAATTGTGTTAATGATTAAATTAATATAGTTTGTAGCTTTTATTTGTGCCACAATACACACACATAGATATATATATATATATATATTTCAATAAACCTTTAAAGGACAATATTAAGATCGACCATAATTATAACCATTTTTCATGTGAATTTACCCCCACATAATATTCATAATTAGAAGTTAGCAATTGCATATAATCTCTTGATTAGAGGTATCAAAAGGGCTATGCCATACTAGCCTGGTTCTTTTGACCCTAAGCCCATAATAGGTTTGGGCTATGGCAGGACCAGTCCTCTACAGCAGAGGGTTGTGCTTGGGCCATGCCTGAAGGGAAAACCTCAGGCCTAGCCCTAGCCTAGGCCTTGACCCTTGAAGGACTATGCTAGGCCTAGGCCTAGGCCCTATAGGGCCTAAGTATAGAGACAACCCTATTATTTTTAATTTTTCAATTTCTAATTTTTTATTTATTTTTAAAATAATTTAATAAAAATTAATGTATAAAATAATGATACCATTAAGGTAAAGAAATACTTCTAAATATATAGAGTATTGAAAAATAGAAATTCAATATGTGAATAAAGGAAATTTACATTTGAATTTGTAATATATGTATAGATATGATAAATATAGTTGGAAATAAAAAAAAAACACAAATAACTGTTCAACTTAGTAGTTGGTAGACCTTTATTTCTTCTAAAAATTTGAGGTTCAAACGTCAAAGAGGTCAAAATAAAGGGTTTTTTTGAACACCAAAAAGGCCAAGCTTGAAGGGCCTTTAGCATGCCTAGGCCATGCTGAGCCTATCACGTGCCTGGGCTGACCTAGGCCCTTTATGGTTCAGGGCTATGCTGACCTTATAGGCCTGGGGGGTCAGGCCCAACCTTGACCCATAAGGCGTGCCGTGCCAGCTTGGCCTGCTATAGTCGACGACTATGTCCATTTAACACCTCTACTCTCGATTGCTTTTTTGTTCATGAGTTTTGTTAATTCTCTAAGGGATAAGGAAATAATTGGGCCAAAATTAGAAAAGAATAAAAATGAATAGGCCAAAGGTTTAAAAAAAATTAGTTACTAGCATTTTTATGTAAATTCTATATTTACGAATAGGTAAATCACCTAAAATACCCCAAGTTAGAAAACCTATAATCTCCCTCCCCTTCTCCTCCTTTGCCAATCTCTTTCTTCTAAAGGAACTTTTAGTCTTCCTCTCTCTCTTTTTTTTGTGGAAAATCTCTCTTTCTTTTTTACTTCCTCTCTCTCTTTTTCTCTCTACAATGAGGGCGCTAACTGTGAACAACATTTTTGCCACGAATTCAAGTAGAGACCTTGGTGGCAAGTTTGTCGTGAGGCAGCGATGGTGAGTTTGTCCTCCCTTTTACTTTCCCTTATCTTTTGGTTCACAATCTTTGCAAATATATGGTCTCAAAAAGTTTATAACTAGCATTTATATGTAAATTTTCAATATGTAAATTACCTAAAATATCCCAAGTTAGAAATTCTATAATCTTTCTCCCCTTTTCTTCCTCTACCCATCTCTCTCTTCTCATAACACTTTTAGTCCTCCCTTCTCTCCCCCCAAAAAATCTCTCTTTCTTTTTCCTTCCTTTTATTTCTATGACGAGGACGCTGACTGTGAACAACACTTCTGTCAGGAAGTCAAGTAGAGACCTTGGCGGCAAGTTTGTTGTGAGGTGGTGATGGCAAGTTTGTCCTCCCTTTTACTTCCCCTTATCTCTTTGTTCACAATCGTCACAACTGTATGATTGCTACTTGGCCTTGTTGACTCCTCAATCATTGTTGTGATCTTTATAAGGACTATGCCATCAAAGTCAATCTCCTGGTGCGATTTGTCCTCATGCTTGAATGATTTCTTGACAACCTCAAGGCTTCAATGATCTTCTTTTCTCTAAGAGAGAGAGAGAGAGATAGAGAAAGGTGTGGGAGCAAAGATAGAAAAAGAAGGAGAAAAAAGGGAGTGAAAGGTGGTTTGAGAAGGGGTGATAGAGAGGGAAAGAGAGAGGGGGTTTGAGAAGAAAGAGAAATAAAAACAAATCTACTTTTGAGAAAGAAAGTGGTAGAGAAAAAGAGAGTTTGAGATAAGAAAGGGAGAATAATAAACTTGGAAAAGAAAGAATTAAAATATTTATAATTTGAAGGATATGTTGTTAGACTTAGTGCCCGAAGGATTAAACAACATTACTATTTTAAGACTGTTGATCGATAAAGAATTTATTATTTATGTCATATATCAAATATTTCCTGTTTATATTCATTTATGTTGAATGCATGATAAGGAAATAAAAGTTTGAGACTGTCATTCTAAACCTTTAAGATCGTGTATATGATGGACATATTATAAGGAAGACATGACTTTTAAGGTAATAGTCTAAAAATAAAAGGTCCACAATCGTAGGAATAAAGTTGAGTGCTTAATTCATGTTAAGATTTTTATGTTGTCTACACCCTTAATGTGAGATGACTTGTCTTGGTCATTGGAGTAAGACTCTGCAAGTAGAGACATTGGTGTATTGTCATTAGTGACGAAATATTGGATCAGGATTAAAGATTAATTGATTTAGTTAATAATTCCATTTGAGTAAATCAATTCACTTTGGACAATCATAGGTACTACATCTTAATCCTGAAACGATTTAGTGGGTATGTATTCTTAATATGTGTCTTTTGATTTATCAAATGGTAACATTCTCAATTAAATGAAGGTACATTTACCGATACATTAGAGACATGACTTTCAATTGATGTAGACTCGTTATTCATAGATATAAAATCCATAGATCTTTTATAGAGCTAATGATATTCTCGTACAGGCATTATCTTGTAATTGAAAAACTAGAATGCTCAACCATTTGGATACATTTGTATAACCGAATAGTATACTGTTGGCATTGGTTATGAATAATAAGTATTTCAATAGTGAGATAATAAAACACAAAATAAATATAATAGGGAAGGTAAAACAAAATTTATCTTTAAGCCGATTACGGATCTCCTATAGAGATGTTGCACATTATGGTATGTCATGTACAAATGATTTGTTGGAGTTTTGTAATTTATATGTAAATTAAGAGTGCAGCTTTAAGTTTTTACTAGAATAGTTTTTAAAGTTGATAATTGTAAAATCTACATGTCAGGGACATATTATTTTATAATTATAGGAGTTTGATTTATATATGTCCATCAGGATACTAGCTTACATATTTTCCTATAACGATACGGTATGTTTTTCCTTCAAATTCGTTAGTTATGTTAATTTTACTATAGGTGAAAATTCAATTGATTGGATTTTAATAATTCATGTTAGTTTATTAATTAAATTAATTTTGTGAATTAATTCAAGATAAACAAATTAAATTTTTTGAATATATTTTGCTTGATATGGGATTATATATATGGTAATTTCTGTATTGGGTTATTTGAATTATAACTAAGGCTCTATGAAAATCCAATCAGGTCAAAACCAGTGAACGAGTGGATTGGCTAGCTCATCAAGAGCTTAGAACATTTGACAGTGGGTCAGCCCAGACTAGCTAGTCAACTAGCATACATAGGGTCTAGTCGACCGGGCTACCACGTCAGTGATCCATGGCTAATGCGTTTTTGTTGTGGGATTTGATCATAAGTTGAATTTTGAAACCAAATTTGATAAGAATAAATGCCCTACCAACCACTGTATATAGGTTACATGTTCCTAAAGTCATTTAGATCACTTGAGAAATTTGGAGAGAGAAACTTTGAAACTTCTATAGAATTATTGTTCAACATCAACAATCTTAATTCTTAGTTTTTTCTTGTGATTGGAAGGAGCCGTTACTAAGAGGAAGGCTAAATGATGTGTGCCCACTTGAATTTTGATAATGGAAAAGAGAATAGCAAAGAAAACCAATAGGTTAAGGCTCTTTTGATCGCGATTCTCTCATAGCAGTTCTAAAATATTTGTTTAGTCAAGAGTGCAGTTTACAATCCATAAGAGGTACAAAGAACTTTGTTTAAGTTATGATTACATAGTATGTCTAACTTGTTTTATAAAAAAGATTTATTAAAAATTTTTAAAATTCCGTCACATGCTTGTTTTCCATCATGTGTTATTTATTTTAATTATTTTAGTATATGCTATTTACCTCCAATGGTTTAAAACACTCACCTAGCACCAAGGCATTGATTCGTATTGTTCAATTTGATGCTAAAATTAGGCCATTTGTAACCGTGCACCAAATGGGTGCAAAATGCCAAAATGGAGATGAAATTTCTCCAATCCAGCGCCAAAAGCCAATGCTATATTGATTTTGGCTATAGTGTTGCGCCAGATTTGGCACGGCACTATTTAGATGGCACTTGTGCCATCTGTTTTTTTTTTTTTTTTTTTTTTGGGAGGAGAGGGGGGTTTAAAATTATAAATTGGCTCTAAAATTTTATAATTCCTAATTTTTACTCTAAATGCATATTATTCGACTTTTTTCGTTAATCCTTTTTTAAATTATTTAAAAGCCATATGTAATATGTAATAAAAAAAATAAAAACATTACAATTCAAACATATAATATGCATACGTTAATAAAATTTACATAATAATACTGCACTACTAAAACACACACACACCTCATAATGCATAGATAACACTAATACTATGAAGCAAAATACATCTTAAACTAAAATAACAACAGCAATTTAGTAATTTGGCAGACCATTTCTAGATCCTCCAATATCATCGAAATATTGTCCAAAGACATTAGGTGTATTGTCGAATCCTCGGTGTTGTTATTGTTGGCCTCTTTTGTGCATAAGTCTGAACTACCCATTGTGAAACCACTCAGGTAAACTTGGATCAACAATGGTATCCAAATCTTTGTATAAAATTTTGTTTTCCTCGTGAAGTTCCATCAAGGTCAGTTTTTTGTATCATTTTGAGCTCGAATCAGTTGGAGTTGACCTTATTGTAACAATTCATGAAGTTGTTGATTTTTAGATTTGATTGCTTCGATAACAGTGTAAAGTTTTTCATTATTTTTTCTCTTCAATTTTGCTATCTTCAGCCCAATCGGTTGTTGAGATGAGTTACTCCTAACTTCTTTGTCCGTTAAGTTGAGAGAAAAAGAAGACAATTGAGGAATGTCTAGTGAAAGGGACTCTAAAATTGGAGTCTATGATAGTGAAGATGCAAGGTTGTTACTTTGTCTCTTAAATTTGGTGTTGCGGTGCATACGTGTTCTGCAAATTTTTCAATATTTTTAATGATTGGCCAAACATGAACAAATTTGAATCCTTTGCTAAAATGCCTATCTTGCATTATCATTTCTTTGGCTCGATTTATCTATAAAATAGTATAACTATAATTATAAGATGCAAAAACTTTTGATGTTTCTAGCTTAATAATAATATATACTTACAATATCTTGTTCCAAAGTGCCATTCGGATTCAAATTTTTATCCCCTAGATTTTTCTAGGACTTGAAGGATAAGCTGCATATGACACTGCAATGATTTGATTGTGGTCCTGAGATATGGTGCATGGCTTTGTGCTATAGTAACTTTAATGCACTTGAGCCCAAAATTGTTCTCTAGATTGGTTAATACCTATGATGGGGTTTTGCGAGATGTCAAGATAAAAATGACACAAGTGTTGGTCTTCTTCATTAGTGTAAAAGCACTACATTAAGTTAAAGGCATTCTTTTTCATCAAAAGGATTGATTTGGGAATAGAAAACGTTAATGAAAAGGAGAAGGAAAAAGAAAAGATTAGATTTGAAGTATACTTCTGGAGTGATTTTTTATTCATGGGTAGCCTACTATTTATAGAATAAATGAAGGATAGAAGACAAGATTCTAAAATTAGAATCCTACAGTTAGTAATATGATAAAATCCAATCCGATGGCCATAATAAAAAATATCTAGATATCTTATTTTATGGCTTTGGTAAGAATAAAGACAACATAGAGTTCTGGAATCAAATTTGACAGTTGGTAATATGATAAAATATAATTCAACGATCGTGATAAAAAATATCTAGATATCTTGCGTGATGACTTTGGTAAGAGTGAAGATAACACAAGGTTTTCAAATCCAACCTGATGGTAGTAATCTGATGAAAAACAATCCAACAACTATGATAAAAAAGAAAATCTAGATATCTTATTTAGCGACTTTGGTAAGAGTGAAGATAATATAGGATTCTGAAAATCAATTTAACGGTTAGTAATATGATGAAATCCAATTTGACGGTTGTGATCTAACTAACCCTACTTTCTTATCTAATAAAGTATTGTCTTCAACTATTTTAGAAAGAGAAAACTAATTATTGCAACTTATTAAGTTTCATTTTCTTAAAAAAACACTATTATGTTTCATTCCTAACAAAAGAAAATCATTCAGTTTCTTTACTTTTGAAAATGAATTTCAATATTAGAGGTCCACGTAATTTGTCATCTCTGTATTCTTCATTTTCTGAAGGTGAGAATCAAGATGAAGTGTGATTGATGAAAGATGTCAAAGCAATTGAAGGATGAAAAACAAGTTATTACTGTTGGAATTAAAATACGAAATGCAGCGGAAGAGATGGATCGTTGACAAATAGAAATTTTCTGAAAACTTTGTTTATCGAAAATAGATATATAATTTTAATTAATAATAGAAAGCTTTAGGAATTTTACTAACCTTTTTGAAAACTATCAGGGCATCCTAGCTTTCCTATTTGACACCACGATCTTCCAATCCAAGCCTCCACACTAATAGAAAGACGAGTGGGTGTCAAACTACAAGAATGAATTTTCCTCACACTTTTCTGAATCTGCTATATACTCAATACATGAGATAGTAGATCTTTTTTTCATAGAAGAACTCTCAATTGTCTCTTTGAGTATTTTGCAAAAGTTACGTGAATGAAAAAACTCTTGCAATAATGTTATTTCTCTCTTTTTATATCTAAGCAATTAGTAATTTTCAATTGACTTTTCAATTTGAAATAACCACTATATCACATATATAGAGAAAGTATATATTTTACTTGGTTGTAACCTTTTTACTTTCTCCTTTTTTTTTTTCTTTCCCGAATCACAGATTCGTATCTCACACACACACATACATGTATATAAGTAAAATGAAAAGTGAAAGGTAAAACCTTTTACGTTTCCTTTTCTCTTCTTTCTTTTTATTTATTTATTTATTACTATTTTTTTTAAACGAATCATTCGTCATGATTCCTTTTATATATATATATATATATATATATAAAGTAAAAACATGAAACGTAACTTCATGCTTCCAATTTTTTTTTTAATAATAACAAACGAATCATGTGATTCGTTTCATATATATATATATATATATATATATATAGAACGTGAACGAATTCGTTAATATATATATATATATTAATAAATAATAAAATCTTATATATAAAGAGATTTAGTTTAAAACCATATATATATATATCTAAATCTAAATTCAAAAATAAATCGTATTTATTTAAGAATAGATTTTTAAAAAAATTGATCAATTAATTAATTAACTAATGCTTAGTTAAATGTGACAACATTTATCACATTACATTATATGTCACAGAGAATATTTTTCTGTGTCACATTAATAATTCAAGTGTAAAATAATTAATGTAGAATTCAATAATTTTAAACTAAATATATATATAATTCATTTTATACATAAATCCAATATAGTGTTACAGAGGTAGTATTGGAGACCTATGGACCTATAACCCAAGCACTAATAAATTTGATAATTAATTAAACTCTTTGATTAATGTGCCAAATTTATTAGTTTTAGTGTTACTCCACTAAAAACCTAAAACTGAACTCTTTAGATTATAGTAAAATTACTCAAAGAAAATAAGTGAGTAGTCCATTAATATAATCATTATATATAAGTCAGTCCTCCATAAATAGTTCACAATAAGAGCTAGATTCAATTTCCATTTACCTCTCTTATAATATCTTTATCCTTGAGTTCCAATAATCCTCTAATGAACAATTAATTCATAATCTTATTATGAACGAGCGCTCTACTGTTCAAACCTTGAATTATTTATTACTCAATAAAACTATTTTTCTAACTTCCATAGGGAAGGAATGGATTCCATATCTGTATAATATTATTCTTAGCCATTTATTACATTATATTTCTGAGATGCTAAGTTATGATTTATGCTTAGACAAATCTTACCATGCAAGTCAAAAAACATAATGTCATAAATAAGAGTCTAATAAATACTCAAAATTAAGACTGTCAAATATATGATCATCATAGTGATAAATTTGAATACTCTATTTGTAACGGATGATTATTAGAGATTCATAATTTATCTAGTCCAGTCCTATA
>CAMOHE010050244.1:0-10175 GCA_946598075.1 Artocarpus hirsutus
ATGGGAGACATGATAATATTTTCTTTTAATGCTCAATTAATTCTCTCCTGCTTTTCAATTATTTTGATGCCTATTTATTCAACCATCACCACTCCCTTCTCAAGTTTCTTGTTCTCTCATTTCTCACTTCAATTTCTAACTAAAGACACAAGGCATAAAGCTCTCTTTATAGTCAAGAAACTATAATTCTCAGCCATGTTTGAAATAGCTTTGGAGTCAATTGAAACTTGATTTTTAACCCAAACTTTGATGTTTTTCAAAGGAGTTTTGAGGTAGGTTTTCTTTAATTCAAACTTGGCTTTAGTATGCATTTTCTCCATATTTAATACATGTTTTCCTCATTATTTGCAAGAAAGGCTAGAGATATAGTTTGATGATGATTTTGTTATAAAACTCATGAGAATATATTTATTATGATGCATGCTGCCTATTTTGGAATGTTTTTGAAATTTTGAATAAGAATAATATGCTTTGGGTTTAAGACAAACTTAACATTCCATAAACCTTGTATTATCTTTATCGACAGTAGCTCTTTCTTAAAATTCTAGGATTAGATGAAAATGAATTTTGTAAATTGGTTTACATATTTTAAAAGTAGACATTCTAAGCTTTCCAATGAGCTATCATTAGCCTAAATCGGAGTTATATTTTATTTTCTATGAATTTTTTCAATTCTCGGGTTGGAAACTAGTAAACCTATCAGTGGCAGTATACCACCCGTCTATCTTAAGTAAACCACCCAATAACCCATGTGCTAATTGTAGATAGTGAACCCAACTTTGCTCACCTTCTAATCCCTGAATGTCTTACAATCTTTTCAAAACCATCCTAAGTGATTTATGAAACTTATTAGAGACTGAAATCTATAGATTTACACTTAATTTATTTATGGATGTGGTTACATGTTGTGCTTTAGTTTTAATTGTCCTTATGCACACCTTAGTATCAAGGGTGTGTGGAGCTTATGTTAATTAAATTCGTAGATTAAAAGATTGTCGAGAAGCTTGAAAGGTAAGGATTCTATTACTCATCTTTTGTGAGGTTTTTATAAAATTTAAATTGATTGTTTTACCACAAGATATATGTATCTATGTTGAACTACTATTATATGAGAATCACATATGAAACTATGACATGAACTCGCCCTGTATTGATTAGCGAGGAACATAATGAATTAACATATGTTGTTATAAGTTGGAAAGCATGGTTAGGAAAAATTGATTCTATAAATAATGATGGAACATTGAGAAATGGTGAGACGTGAAGAGGGCGGAGGTTACGTCCTTGGGCACGATTACCCTAAAAGGTAAAATAGGGGGAAGGTGATGATGCTTCCTTGGGTCGAAAGTCCTAGAACACACTGTACAGGAATCGACTTGGTGAGGACTCGGGGCTTGATGTCCCCTCAACGGAATACCCTCGGAATGTTTGGAGGGTGGCCAAGCTCGCCCATTTGGGTTTCAATAAGTGAAGTGTTACTTTATTTAATGTGGATACTTAGGAATAATGATGAATTGTAATATTTTTATATATGTATAAGTGTGAAACTTGGTAATGGTTAACTATGGTATCCACGAGATATGATCATAATAAACCTCATAATCTGGTACATGATGTAAATTAACTAACCATGCAGTTTTAATGTGGTAATGAATAAAACCTTAAGGTGAGTAATGGTTTTTCCTACTGAGCATGTTGTCGCTCATTCCCTTATATTTTCCTTTTTTCAGGACTTATTAAGTGTGAGATGATTACAAGAAAAATAGTTGAGGAAGCTATGTAATTATATAACGTTGGGATGGCTTCGAATGCAAAGAATGATCTTCATGATAATGTAAGCATTGATTGTTACTTTATGTGACTGTATTAAGATTTGTTGAGGGTTAAAATAATGATGATGACAGATTTATATTATTAAAATTAAGATGCTACATTAAACTATGGTTTATTTATTTATTTATGTTTTATTTTTTTTATTTTGAGAGTTTCTATTCAAGTCCCGGGCTAATTACTTTGATGTTTTATCTTTATTTTTTGATTTTTATTTTATTTATTTAAAAGCTGTTAACCCCCATATAGGGGCGTTACATGTTCATGCTACATGACTTGTCCACAAATAATTTCCACTTAGGTCTAGGTCCACTTGTACTGCTGCAGGTAGGATTAAAGCCTTCCATGGGTGCCTTTTCAGCCGAAAGGGTGGCCTGGTCAACGCTCATTAATTTAGCTATTAAGTTAACCAGAGCTTGTGCCTTAATTGCCGTCTAGGGGCACAAATTGTATCTCGAATTCCCCAAGCTCAATCGACCACTTGGCCATCCGATTAGAAATTTTTGGATTTTGAAGGATCTAGCACAAAAGGTACTTAGTCACGATTCAAATGGTGTGCCCTTGAAAGTATGGCTAAAACTTTGGAGCAAAGGTAATAAGGGCTAGGGCTAGCTTTTCTAACGGCAAATACCTCTCCTCAGTAGGCTTTGCTGGTGTAGTAAACCCATTTTTGAACTCCTTTTTTCTTTTTGGACTAGGATCGAGCTAACAGCCTTCTCGGACACCGCTAAGTAGGCCTAAAGTACCTCTCCCTGTAGAGGTTTAGATAGGAGCAAAGGTATGACCAAGTACTTTTTAAGACTCAGGAATGCTTCTTTACACTCTCTACTCCACTCAAATCTCCCTTAAGTGCTTGAAAAAAGGTTGGCACTTGTCAGTAGATTGGGAGACATATTTGGACAAAGCAGTAACATTCTGGTGAGTTTCTGGACTTCCTTGATTGTGCAGGGAAAGTACATGTCCACCACTACTTAGGCCTTGGTAGGGTTGACCTCGATGCCATGATGGTTGACAATGAATCCAAAGAACTTTCCTAACTCTATCCCGAACACGCACTTAACTAGGTTGAGCTTCATTTTGTATTCTCGAAAGGACATTGAAGCTATACCAAAGATCAACAATATAATTAGTTGCTCAGATAGACTTCATGAGCATGCCCTTAATGTATACCTTTATGGTCTTTCAGAACTATCAAGCAAACATCTTGTTCACTAGGCACTAATAGGTGGTGTCGATGTTCTTTAACCGGAATGGCAAAATAACATAGTAAAACAACCCCTGATCGGTTGTGACCGTGGCTTGACTTGGTCTTCCTCGGCCATCCTAATTTGATTGTACCCCAAGTAGGCATCCATAAAGCTCAGCAATTCATGATCGATGGTTGCATCCACCAATTGGTCAATCCAAGGTCACTACAACAAATTTAAGATTATACGACCTTCATTTAACAACCGTTTCTTAAAAACCGTTGTGATAAGGCGAAAAAACACGGTGAGTTACGCCCACAAACATGAAAACCATCGTAGTAAGTGCAGGAGCTACCACGATGGTTTTTTAAAAAACTGTCATGGTAGCTTATACTTACCACAACAGTTTTTTATAAAATCGTCGTGGTAGCTCATTACTAGAATCTTGAGATTATACAACCCTTATTTAACAACGTTTTTTCAAAACCTGTCGTGGTAAGGAGAGGTAAAAATGCAGAGAGTACACCTGAAAATAAAAAAACTGTCGTGTTAGTGTGCGGAACATTTCACAACGGTTTTTAGTAAAAACCGTCGTGATAGGTTAATTTGGGTAGGGGATTAAAAATTTTGAATAAGAAACTTTTCACAACGGTTGTTATAAAAACCGTCGTGAAAGGTTTTGCATCTTGGCACGTGCTTAAATTTAGGCGGGGAACTAAAAATTTTAAATATGCAGACCTTTCATGATGGGTTTTATAAAAACCATCGTGAAAGGTTTCGCATCTTGACATGTGCTTAAATTTGGATGGGGGACAAAATTTCAAATATGCAGACCTTTCACGACGAGTTTTATAAAAACCGTCGTGAAAGGTTCTGCATCTTGGCACGTGCTTAAATTTGAGTGGGAGACTAAAAATTTCAAATATGGGACCTTTTACGACGGTTTTTATAAAAAATAGTCATGAAAGATAATATGGGACCTTTCACGTATAAAAACTGTCATGAAAGGTTTCACATACTACCTTTCATGACGGTTGTTATAAAAACCATCGTGAAAGGTTCCGCATCTTGGCGCATGCTTAAATTTGAGCGGTGGACTAAAAATTTCAAATATGAGACCTTTCACAATGGTTTTATAAAAACCGTCGTGAAAAGTAAATTTGGGCGGAGGACTAAAAATTTCAAATATAGGACCTTTCACAACGGTTTTTATAAAAACCATCGTGAAAGGTTCCGCATACTAAAAATTTCAAATATCGGGACCTTTCACAATGGTTTTTATAAAAACTATCATGAAAGGTTTCGCATCTTGGTGCATGCTTAAATTTGGACAGGGGACTAAAAATTTCGAATATGGGACCTTTCACGATGGTTTTTATAAAAACCATCGTGAAAACCATCGTGAAAGTTTCTGCATCTTGGTGCATGCTTAAATTCAGGTAGGGGACTAAAACTTTCGAATATATAGACCTTTTACGTCGGTTTTTATAAAAACCATCATGAAAGGTACACATGCGACCTTTCACGACGGTTTTTATAAAAGCTATCATGAAAGGTTCTGCATATTTGAAATTTTTATTCCCCTGCCCAAATTTAAGCATGCATCAATGCCATGGCCTTCCCTATTTATTCGAAATTTCTCCAATTCAAACCCTCTCTAACTCTTATACCTCGCTTCTCTCTCCCCTTTCTCTCTTTAACTCCTCCCCCCCACAGCCTAGCCACTAACTAACCCAGCCACCCATGACATTCCATGGACTTTGACATTCTCCTGTCACTTTCTCCATGACCCCACCATCATTCAACCCAACCCCTAACAAACTTGGCGCCGTTTGTTGCCGTTCGTCCTCGTCCTTTGACATTCCACTGACTTCGTCGTCGTTTGACTCCTCCCTTGATGTTCTTCCAACTCCACCACTGTTGGTAAATTTCAAACCATTAGTTTTAGTTTTAGTGTTATAGTTAGTTCTAAACTTAGTATTATTTGGTTATTTTAGTGTTATTTAGCTTTAGTTTTAGTTTTAATATTACTTACATTATTTTGTTATTTTCCATTTAGTATGTGTTACTTGTATTTAGTGTTTGAAAGAACTTTGAACAAAATTTAGCATTTTGGCGTGAGAATAGGTTACTTTTTATGTGTTTGTGATGCCTAAGTATTATTATAATGCCCACCACATGTTTGATGAAAAGCTTCTATGACTATGTGTTTGTGTTTTAGCTAATTAGTTTTATTTTAAATATTTTTGTTAATTCTATTTATTTTTGTTATCGTTTCTTTACCTCACACATAAAAACATGGACTTAGACACCAAGAATTCATTAACTCTTATGCAAACATAAAAAGAGTACATGACTTTACAATGTAAATATATATATATATATATATATATATGATTTTGTAAAAACTTTATAGTTCAATGTAATTATGTGATTATGAAGTCAAGGCATTGTATTAATGGTGAAAATATGGGACTATTCATATTATGGGAAACCAAAAATTTTGGTTTTTTTTTAGCTTTAGACCAACTTTTTCACGATGGTTTTTATGAAAACCGTCGTGAAACAAAGCCTTACACGATGGTTTTTCATAAAAACCATCATGTAAGCTCAGTGTAAGGCTAAGCTTGCATGACGGTTTGTATGAAAACCATCGTGTAAGCTTAGCGTTTCATGATGGTTTTTGGTGAAAACCATCGTGGTAGCCTCATCCTAAGATCTTAGAACCTCGCCAAAATAAGGATTCCATGACAGTAAAAAACCGTCGTGAAAAGTTTTGTTGGTACCACGACGGACGATTACACGATGGTTTTTTAACCATTGTAAAAACATACCAGGACGGTTTTAAACCATCGTGTAATCTACAGTTTCTACTAGTGGGTAGAGGGAAGCAGTCCTTTAGGCAGGCTTTGTTTAGGTTTGTAAAGTCAATATAGATTCTCCACTTCCTGTTGGCCTTTTTGACCAAGACCACATTCACTAGCCACTCGGACGAACCAAACCTTCAACAGCTTTTGATCCTCTTCATTAATAGTAGCACACCACTCTAGATTGAGGGCTCTCATCTTCTAGATGATCGACTTGTGCTCAAGATTGATGTTTAACTGGTGGCTGATTATGCTTGGGTCAATCCCTAGCAGGTCTTCATGGGACCAAGTGAACACATCTTGATATTTCATCAGGAACTTCTCTAAATCTACCTAGATCTTAGGTTTTAAATGAGAACTAAGCATGATCATTCGGTCAGGATGTTCGAGGTCCAAATGGTATGGGGCAAGATCTTCTACAGGTGTGGCCCATACTTCTTCTTCATGAAGCCATGGATCTAAGTAAGACAACATTTTTGCTCCCTCCTTGGCTGGGAATTTGATCTTATCCACTTTATAAATAACTGAGACGTTCAACTACTTGGCCGCTGCCTCTTTCACAGTCTTTACATAATAATCCCTAGAGTCCTTTTGTCTTGACCTTATTACTCCAACTCCATTCTTTGTGGAGAACTTCATGGCCAAGTAGTAAGTAGAGACCACAGCTTTCAGGGCGTTTAGGGTTGGCCTCCTAATGATGATATTATGTTGGGACGGCTTGTTGACCACCAAGAATTTGACAAGCTATGTGACCCAAGCACAATCTTTGTCGAAAGTGACCAACAAATAGATCATGCCTACTGCTCGGACACACTCTCCTAAGAAGCCATACGAGGGGTTCGGATCGGGACAAGCACAATGTTGTTGATCTTTAATTTATCAATGGCCTACTTGAATTGAATGTCTATCAAGCTGCAATTTTCAATCAGCACCCGTCGAACAATATTGTTCATGATCTGCAACTCACACACTAGGGCGTCATTGTGTAGGTGGATAAGCCTATATGTCCTCTCCTTGGTAAAGGTGATTGCAATATCTTCCTGCATGCATATCTTAGTGACATGCTCAGACATATTCATCAGGTCCCCTTTTTCAACCAAGTAGGCTTCTTGGGCATAGGCCTACCGACCACAAAAGGTATGCCCAACAACTGGCCCATCGAAGATCATATGCATAATGTTCGACAAGTCTAGGGTGTTCATACTTTCAGAGTTTTGTGTTCTTAGCTGGCCTTCCCTGGCCGGTTGGTCGTTTCTTCTTATGTTGTTGCCAGGGGTGAAAACTCGTTCGACGAACTCCCTGAGGTATTTGTCTCTTGATTTGGTCTTTTAGTTGAATACAATCCTGTGTGTTATGCCTGATGTCCTTGTGGAAGTTTCAATACTTATTTTGATCTCGCTTTGCTTGGTTCCCTTTCAACGGAGGCAGGACCATCAGTAGATTGTGATTGCTTACCTGGTTCAACACTTCGTCGATAGTGGCAATCAGGAGTGTGTAACTTTGGAATTTCTTCGTTGGAACCTTTGATTTGTCCTTTTTGGGTTTTTGCTCTAGTCAATCTCACCTTAGTTGGGTGGATCGTTGTTCTACTTCCCCTTTTTGCTACTCCTCTCTCAGTCCCAACAACTCTTCATGTAGTCCATAGCGTCTGCGTGCCTCTAGACATACGCGAGCATCTAGGAGAAGGTGTTTGGCTGCTCTAAGACAAGAGACCAAAATAGGTCTTTGTCTTGTAATCCATCACAGAAGACATGCTTGAGGGGTCTCGTCTTTAATATGGCTCACCTCTAAGCCTGCTTGGGTGAAGCAGTTAATGTAGTCCTGCACACGCCGTCTCTTTGCTTTATATCATTGAGATAAGTAACCTCCTTCATCCTTGTCAAAAATGCTGCAAAACCTATCAAGAATGCATCAAACAGTTGCCAAAAGGAGCTCATAATGCCTGGCTCTATAAGCCTAAACCATTGCTGAGCAAAGCTGGTCAATGTCAATGAGTATGCCTTGCACATTGGGCTGTCATTGGCATTTTGCAGCATCATGTGGCCCTGATAGAGTTTGTGGTGCTCGTCTACGTCTGTTGTTCCATCATAAGCCTTGATTTGTGTCACCTTGAATTTGTTCGGCATAGGGCCCTCATAATTGCATAAGTAAAGGGTGGGTCAGGCATGCCAGCATCGTTGACTCCATAGCTGCTATTTTTGATTTGGTTAATTTATTACTGTAGGTCTAGCAGTTTCCTACTGTTAGTTTCTTCAAGCAGTTCCACTCTACATGGGGCTACACTATCTACCCTATTGTCTTGGGCTTCTGGTCAGTCTTGGGAGAGGTGAGCCCCCCAGCTCCGGAGCATGCCAAAGACTACAGCCCGTGAACCTTGTAGGGAATTATCGTGACCATCTCGAGGCTTGAGCTGACCATC
Source organism: Artocarpus hirsutus (assembly GCA_946598075.1). Taxonomy (NCBI): domain Eukaryota; kingdom Viridiplantae; phylum Streptophyta; class Magnoliopsida; order Rosales; family Moraceae; genus Artocarpus; species Artocarpus hirsutus. The sequence continues at coordinate 8,304 of CAMOHE010050244.1, forward strand.
CCAAACTAAGCGGTTACTTCAGGAGACACTCTCCAGGGCTTAGGTCCTAGCTTGCTTAGAGTCTCCTTCATCATGGGAACCGTCATTCAGCCCTACTTGACCACATGCTTGGTCTTCCCGGGCTAGCAGAAGGAGAGCTAAGGGCTGTTATTGTGCTTATTATTGTGCCATCTCAGCAGCTGGGGCTGCTTTACTTGCACTGCCCTACCCTGCCACATAAAGATTACGCTGCTCGAGGCTTACAACGAGATTAGGCATGGTTTTGGTTTTAGGCGTTCCCCGACCTTTCTTATTGGGGAGCCTCGTCCTGAGTTTTTCCTCTTGTGGCCATGTCAAGTAAGGATGCTATCAATGGGAATGCTGGAAAAGTGTGGGCCCTCCTTCTAGCACCAAACTATTGATGCTTTGTTACTGATCAACTCCACATGCGGCTATACACGATGGTCAGACTACCTGCTCGCTCGTCTCGGCCTCCTAAGGAGTACTTGTAATAAGAAGAGAGTACGCTTTAGAGGTCAAGGAGGAGAACAATGTGGTATTGGCCAAGGACTCTCTAACGCTTAAGTCAAGTACCAGTCCAGCTGAGATCAAGAGAAGGGTTAGGTGAGAGAAAGTCCATGTACTTCTTAGGTGGAGTAAATGCTTTCTATTTATAGACTACCACTTAGGCCAGGTGTAAGGCGGGTTTGACCTATGACCCAAGTGTCCCATCAAGTGGTATTAGGAGGTTGACAAGTGTCCAAAATAACATCATTAGGAATTAAGCTAACATCTAAAAAACAAAAAAAAAAATAGTGGATAGGGACCATTTTCCAATGTTTTTGACTAGTATGTTTGCAATGCAAAAAGTCTAGACACATTAAAACATAGGCAAGAGCTTGGAAGCTTTACGAGCATCATGGAGCACTTCACTGGTCTTCCAATCACAAGGAGGAAAGGTCTAGAAAGTGCTTAATAGCAACCTAGGAATCAAACTCAATGATAGCATGGCTGAGATTCTTATGCAATCAAAGCTTAACCATTGGTTTGTGAGCTGAGCTTTCAATAAAACATGGTCTAAACGCATGGACAATATCCTAAAAAACCCAAGAAATGACACCTTCAAAGTCGTAAACTACAACAAAAACAATGGCATCGTTTGTCTACATAGCAGCATCGATATTTAATTTGGTCTAGTCACACAATGATGGCAGCTAGGAGAAGGAAGAAGGTAGGCTAGAAAATAGGGCTAAAAGAATTGTCTTCTACTTTGAGAAGGCCTTGGAGGAAATTTTTCTAAGCAACTAGAAGTTCAATTGAACCTACTTAAAGACCAACCAATTTCTAGCATGCCAAATTTTGTCTAAGATAATGGAGGAAGAAAGTAAGAGATACACTGAACGGGACAGTCAAGATAGAATTTAAAGAACTCTACCACATTGTGGGCTTGTAGAAGATTGGGTTTCACCCCCATGAAGAAACAAGCCAAACTACTTTAGTGGCAGGATAAGTGAGAAATAGATGGAAGACAGTTTCAACTTCCATGCTACAAAACAGACAACTGATTTTGCAACTAATAAATTAGTTAAGCTTTACATGAGTAAGGAGGATGTCCCAACAAACCTGCCACCAAAAGATTTCGTGATGTTGTAGAATGTTTACACACCAAAGCTTCTTCCAAGCAACATCAATCCAAGGGAGAGAAGAGCAATGAAATCCCTAAGGAAGAAGTTGAGCATACTTGGAGGTAAAGTGCCCAAGCTTGCACTTCTCCCCAATCCAATTATAGTCTAAAGAGGGTAAGGATGAGAAAGGTATGTTAAGAACAACTTTCATTGAGACACAGTCGAATAAATCCCAAACTAAGTTGGTATTCTAGACAAATCCAAAAAT
>CAMOHE010050245.1:0-13061 GCA_946598075.1 Artocarpus hirsutus
TCATAAAAACATAAAAAAATATCTAGAGACATAACAAAAAAAAAAAAAATCTAGAAATTTTTGGATTTGGACCCACAAACATCAAGAAATTTTTAGATTCAAGTTTACCCTAAACCTAAATTGTCGCCCCTCCCTTCGATCTCCTCTGCCCACTTTGCCATAATATAAACTCACAAACATCATCACCATCATTAATTTGATTCTCCAAATAGAAGCCAAAATCAAAACTCAAATCAAAACATGAAGAGTACTAAAAATCAAATGCCAAATTTATTAAAAAAAAAAAGAAGGAAAAAAAAAAAAGCAAAGGAGTTTTGATGGACTCCAAAATCAAGAGATCCTGGTCGGAGTAGTGAGATGGTGTGTAGTAGGTCACAAGGTTAGTTCGTGGCGGCGGTTGTGGGCCCGAGAGGAGGAAGAAGGAAAGATGGAGATCATGATGACTTTCAGATCATGATGTCATTTTTAATACTAAATTATTTATTATATATGCCGTCAAGTTTAGCTTATAAGTGTTTTGTATAATTTTGTTTTTTTATTTTTTATCTTTTGAAAGTTTTTTTTTTTTTACTACTTAAAGATACTTTTGTCATTTTGAAGATAAAAATCAACCATAGTTGAGGTAAGGTACATACTTATGTATTAAATCTAATCTAAAAATATATATATTTGATGAAATAAAAAACTAAATAGTTTTTGAATTAACCTAAAATAGAAGGTATAAAAAAATAAATATCCCACCTAAAAACAATTTATATTTTAGTTTCTTGATCAGTTATTATAATAAAACTGGTTTTCTTTTTTTCTTTTTTAAACTGAATAAAACTGGTTTTTCGAGTTCATGTGTATCATTTAATTTTCAAGTAATTTCCTTTTCCCTACCACTTTCTTTTACAATGATCCAAGAGACAATACTTAACTCCTTTAATCAGATCATCCATACCCTTTTTTAAATCTCATCATGTGTATATATATATATATATATATATATATATATTTATATATATAGTATTTTTTTAATCATGCTAGAACACCAACTATAATCTCCACATCTTCTACCTCAACATCTTGTATGAACTGTGAATTGCATGATTTATTATTAATTTAATATGACAATCTTTAAAGTACTAACCAATTTAAAAAAATAAAGATTCATATGATATTTGCATGATGGTTAGAACCATTGATTAAAATTGTAAACACTATAGCATGTGATAGTTTTATACTATAGCAACTTTTTTACTTTTACTATATCATATAAAAGCTTTATACTGCTCCTAACTGAAAATTTAGTTAGAATGAACTAACGCTAAATAGGCTATCAGATGTTCATACAAGAGTTGGGATTAGATTTAGTATCATGTTATTAATCTTCTTAATATTTAAGTTTCAACTCCGATTGATAGAATACACTTCAAATATTGTAGATGGGCAGCCTAGAGTTGCAAAGGAAAGACTAGAAGCCATAGACGATGAAAAGATTTTAATAACTTTCAGAGTGCTGGAAGGGGACCTTATGGAGCACTTCAAGAGCTTCGAGGTAACTATTCAAGCAAATCCCAAACTTGATGGTGGCGAGGGCAGTATTGTCCACTGGATTATGGAATACGAAAAGAAGCATGGTGAAATTGTAGATCCCCACACATTGCTTGAGTTCGCAGTTGAGCTCTCCAAAGATCTTGGAACTCATCTTCTCAATGATATATAATTAAGCAAAGAAGTTCCCGTTTGAGCCCAAGACTACTTGAAAGTACTGTATATCTATCTAAATAAATTTGTGTTACCAAATAATGTAAGTGAGCTTGTATGTTCACTGTCTGTTTGCTTTGTGTGTTTGTTTTTGGTTTGTTAGGCATTTTCAAGCCTTTATCTTGAGGTATGGTTTGTATTATTGGTGATATTATAAGTTTCTTTAAGTAAATATCTTTTTTGTGAGCCTCTCTATATATTTCTGTTTCTCTGTTTTTTAATTGAATTTGGCTAATACCTCCAATATCACGAAATAAGAGTAAGATTATCTAGCGATTCAATAGTGATAATATATTATAGCTGTTGTTTATTATTATATGACGATTCAAAAGTAACATTATCGAGCACTAAAGCAACTTAAACTGCATTCTCGATTACTAAATGGAAAGAAGGTAATTTTATACGGCCGTTGACATAGGATGGAGTGACCTTTAGGGCTAAAAACGTATGGTTCAACCCAACTTTGTTATTGTGTTTTTATTGTCATGAACTTTGAATTTTAAATCAAACTTAATTTAAATTTTTGGTTTGAATTGCTGTGGTGCTTAACAAGATTAGTTCTAACCAAAACTACTTATTTACTACAGTGTAAAGCTCTTATATGCTACAGTGATAGAAAAAAGTAAGCTACAGTATAATGCTTTCACTTGTTATTGTTACAAGTTTCAAGTAAAAAAGTTTGGTCCTAACCAGTGACGGAGCTAAGATTTTTTGTTAGGTGGCTAATATCTTATAATATATAAGATTATCTATATTCAATTTTTTAGGGGAGTTTATGCAAATTTTGATATTTTTTTTTTGTGTATATTACTCGTGTACACCTATATTATATAGGAGGAAGAAAAAAGTTGAGGGCCCCCTAATTTATGTTTACCTCTATCATAGGTCCTAACCAAGGATGAAAATGTCGATGTTGATGAGGTTGTCGAAGTTTTGATTTACAGATATTGTTGTGAATATTGTTGATGCTAATGAATATTTGGGAAAAAAATGGATATCTTAATAAAAAAGTGTAATTTCTCTTACAACTTTACACAATAATAAAATAATCAATATTATTTAATTTGAACTAAGTTAATAACATAAATAATACAATTTTAGTCTAATATGAGAGTTATATTGCTTATGATAAAAGGATACCATCAATATATATATATATATATATATGTATAGCTTATGATTTTAGTATTATTTTACATAGTCATTACAAACTATGTACAATAATATTACATAAAAAGTACCACCAAACATAATAAAAAACACATAAACTTCAAGTGTCCTCAATACCAAAAAGAGTTTCTAGCTACTTGGAGAGCATTATATAGGTACTGATCTTGATTTAAACAATGCATTTACCAGGATATTACCCTTGCATAGTTTGGAGGTAATTGTTGATATGCTACATGTATGTTTCTTAACATCTTCCTACTGTTAATGTTAGACATGTATGCCTTTAAGAGTAAAAAAAAAATATAATATGTTTTTTGAGACATTTTTATCAATAAAGAATTCATTTATTATTTATATACCGAATCTTGTCCTCTTTACATTCATATTTGTTGAATGTATGATAAGCAAACAATAGTCTGAGACTGTCGGCTTAAACCTTTAAGAATTGGACATATGATGGATAGATTATGCGAAAGACACGATTCTTAAAGTGATGGTCTAAATCATAATATTTGCAATCGAGGGAATAAAGTTAGGAGCTTTATTCATGTGAAGATTGTTATGTTGTTTATATCCTTATTGAGAGATTGTTTGTCTTGGCCATCGGAAGAAGACTCTGTGAATAGAAATATTGGCACATCGTAATAAGTGATGATGTGTTGGATCGAGACATAAAGTGAATCGATTTGGATTAATAATTCTATCTCGGCAAATCGATTCACTTTAGACAATCATTTGTATTGTATCTTAATCTTGAGATGAATAGTGGGCCTGTTGTCTTGACTTGTGCCTTTTGATGTACCAAAAAGTAACACCCACATTTTAATAGTGGTATGCATGCCGGTGCATTGGAGGCATGACTCTTGATAGAGTAGACATATTATTCATAGATATGGAATCCATAGCTCCTCTTTAGGAGTAGTGATATTCTCTTATATGCGTTATCTTGTAATTGGAAAACTGAAGCGCTCAACCATTTGGATACATAGGTGTAACCGAATGGTATACTGTCTTTGGATGGTAAGTTTTCCAATGGTGAGATAATAGAATGTAAGATAAAAATAATCGAAAAGGTAAGACAGAACTTGTCTTTAAGCTGATTATGGATAATCCTATGGAGATACGATATACCATGATATGTCTAGAGACTTAGTTATACGGGTTTCGTAATTCTATATAGTTCGAGAGTGCAACTCCAAGGTTTTAGTGGAGTAGCATTGGGGTTGATAATTATGAAATGTAGATTTAGGATATTAGGTTTCATAATTATCGGGAGCTTGAACTATATACGTCCATCAGGTCCCCTTTGGTAGCTCACAAAATCCTATAACGATACGACGCGCTTCTCCGATAATTGGTGACTTATGTCAGATTTATTAGATTGGTTGAAATTCAAAAGAGTTAAATAATTCATGTCTGTTTATCGGTTGAATTAATATTGTGACAAAATTAATTCAAGATAAACTTATTGAATTATTGGGATCGGACAATTCTTATCTGTTTATCAGTTGATTTAATTTTGGGTAAATTAAGATAAACTTGTAGAATTATTAGGAATCTATTTATTTTCCTAGAGATTATCTAGATAAAATTGTTTTAATTAGATAACTTCTCTATTGGGTTATTTAAATTAAAACTGAGGTTTATCCTATAGAATATCGGGTGGAAAATAAAAGACTTCCTAAGATTTTCTTTTCGGCAGTTCGGCATGCCGATCCTCAAGTTTGACCTGTCGATAGGGCAAGTTCGGCCTGTCGGTTAAGCAGATCAGCTTGCCTATGCGCGAATAAAAAATCACACATTTTCATGCGGATTTCATCTGATATTGATCTGAATTTGATTCTGATTCGAATTTTTGAGACCTTATCTGATAAGGACTGACCCTAGACCTAATCTCTATAAATAGGGAGTGAGTCTCATAAGTTATTTAGATCAATTGAGAGATTAAGAGTAATACTCTACTGGCGAGAATCTAAAAACTCCCTGAGAGCTATTGTTCACAAATCACGAACATTAGCTTTGGGTTCTCTCAATTGGTTGGAAGGAGAGTCACCTGATGGAAGAGCTGTACGTGTGAGCCCACACTCACTCTGATCGTGGATAGAGAATAGCAAAGAAAGCCAGTTGGTTGAGGTTCTTTTGGAATGTTACTTATCTTCATTGATTGTAGGAGCTTTTCGGCACACAAAGGTTAATAGGATCTGATTAATTTATGCATATATCATGTCAAATTTGTGTTTTAGAAAATACTCTGATATAAATTTTTTAAAATTTCACTGCGTACTATTTTTTCAATAGTTAACCCATAGATTTGATATTGCTAATTTATCCAACTTGATGAGTAGTCTTCATGGAGTTGTAGTAACATCTCAATACTAATTTGTGGTGGAGGATATACAAGTACATCAAAAAAACCATATTGGTTTTTTACATCTGAACTCATCCCTGTTTGAGAACTGTAAAAGAACATTGTGTTGGAACAAAATATGAATGGGCAGCAGAAGGAATGGATCGCTGATAAACAAACATTTTTTGAAAACTTTATTTATCGGGAATAGCTATATAATTTTAATTAATAATATAAAACTTCAGGAATTTTTACTAACTTTTCACATCGATAGAAAGATGAGTGGGCGTCAAACTGTAAGAATGAATTTACTTCACACTTTTCTGGATCTGCTATGTACTCAACACATGAATATGCTATATACTCAACACATGAGATAACAGACATTTTTTTTTAGAGAAGAACTATCGTTTGAGTATTTTTGCAAAAGTTACGTGAAAGATTGATTTCTAGAGATAACTGTTATCTCTATATTTTTATATATGAGCAGTTAGTTATTTTTAATTATTTTTAAATTTAAAATAACCACTATATCAGATATATAAGTAAGGGATATATTCTACATCCCTTTTCTTTTTATTTTTAATTAAACAAATCACGTAAGATGTGATTTTATTATATATCTCAGATATATATATGTTCCATATCAATATACATTTAACGTTTTAATATATATATATATATATATATATAAAAGTTTACGTTTACGTTTTAACGTAAGCGTGATTTTTGTTTTGTTTTTTTTATATTAATATATGTTGATGCCTGGATTCGGCATAACATCGCATGCGGGTGCACACGGAGGTCGGGTTCCCTGTTCTGTCTCCTGTTCTGCCTGGCTCGGCCTAGTCTGGTCTGACCTACAAGAGGAGAGAAGGCCTCGGAGTAAAGAGACACTGGTTTGGTGCCTGCCAAGGGCACTTCGACGCTTAAGTCAGTGTTCTGATTGGGAAGAGCTAAGGGAGAGGCAGGTAGGCAAGGGAAGAATGCCCGTACCTTTGTGGTGGAGTTGATGCTCCTATTTATAGAGTTTAGCTTAGATCCAGGTGTGGACCGGTTTGGTCCGTAACCCAAGTATCCAGTGACAAGTGTCACAATCTCCGTGAAGGAGGATTGCCCAACAAAGGATTAAGATGGTGCCACATGGTGGTCTTTGGGTAAGTCGGACAAATCCTGCTTAGATAGGTCCTGGTTAGACGGGTCCCTGGTTGGACAGATCCTGCTCGGGACAGGCCCTGGTCGGACGGGTCCCTGGTTGGACAGATCCTGCTTGGACAGGCCCTGGTCGGATAGATCTTGTCCTGGTCGGATGGGTCCCTGGTGGGACAGATCATGCTTGGACAGGCCCTGGTCGGACAGATCATGCTCGGACAGGCCCTGGTCGGACAGATCATGCTCGGACAGGCCTTAGTGGGACAAATCGTGCTTGGACGGGGCCTTGGTCGGATAGATCGTGCTCGGATAGGCCCCGATCGGATAGATCTTGTCTTGCTCGGATGGGTCCCTGGTCGGATTGCTCTTTTTAGCCAACTTGATCAGGTGCTTGGATTAAAGAGGGCATGAACTTCAAATGGTTTTCTCATATCGAAGATTTCCCCCAACAATATATATACATATATAAAATAAAATCTTTTATATATATATTAAAATTCAAAAAATAAATCATATTTATTTAAAAATAGATTTGAAATTAAAATTATATTTAAATAATTATATTATTCAAATATTACCAATTAATTAATTAACTAATATTCAGTTAAATATGGCAACATTTATCACATTACATTATTTGCCACAAAAAACATTTTTTTGTGTCACATTAATAACTTAAGTGTGAAGTAATTAATTCAGAATTCAATAATTTTAAATTAAATATGTATAATTTATTTAATGCATTAAATCCAATATAATATTATAGAGGTGTCATTGGGGACCTATGGACCAATAACCCAAGCTCTAATAAATTTGACAATCAATTAAACTCTTCAATCAATATGCCAACTTTATTAGTTTCAATGTTACTCCACTAAAAACTAAAACTAAATTCTTGAGATTATGGTGAAATTACTAATGCATTAAATATGTATAATTTATCAGAATTCAATAATTCTAAATTAAATATGTATAATTTATTTAATGCATTAAATTCAATATAATATTATAGAGGTGTCATTGGGGACCTATGGACTAATGGCCCAAGCTCCAATAAATTTGACAATCAATTAAACTCTTCAATCAATATGCCAACTTTATTAGTTTCAGTGTTACTCCACTAAAAACTGAAACTAAACTCTTGAGATTATGGTGAAATTACTATAAGAAAATTAACAAGTAGTCCATTGATATAATCGTTACATATAAGTCAGTCTTTCATAAATAGTTCATAATAAGAGCTAGGTTTAATATTCGTTTACCTCTCTTATCATTTCTTTATCCTTGAGTAATTTTCTAATGAACAGTTAATTCATAATCTTATTATGAACGAACGCTCTACTATTCAAATCTGGAATTGTCACTCAAGAGAACTATTTTTCTAATTTCCATAAGGAATGAATGGATTACATATATGTATAATATTATTCTCAGCCATTTATTACATTATATTTCTAAGATGTTAAGTTATGATCTGTATTTAGACAAATCTTACCATGCAAGTTAAAAAATATAATGTCATAAATAAGAGTCTAATAAATACTCAAGATTTATACTGTCAAATATATGATCATCATAGTGATAAATCTGAATACTCTATTTGTAATGGATGATTATTAGAGATTCATAATTTATCTGGTCCAGTCCTATATAATCTCATTATATAAAGTACCTCCAATTCAATATCACTACATTAATAGCTCGGATAAAACTATTTCATTCTAAATGAGATTGGACCGTATTTGTAATATTTAATTAAAGATCCTAAACTTTAATTAATTATTAAATTTTAATTAATTATTACGGACTATTTAGATTATTATTTATAAATTTCATCCCTAAACATTAATACTTATATGATAAATTTATAGTCACATAAATAATCTAAAATTTTCTTGATGTTTATAAAAGTATTCATAAAACATATAAGCAACCATAATAATTATAAATGTCACTTTATTTATTTATTAATAATATGTACAATGTCATAGCTTTTAGAGCACCAAACCCACCACATTGTAACTATAAGAACTTTGGTTAGTTCCTAAGCTCACTGAGTCAAAACTTATGTCAACAAAATCCTCATCAGTTTGACTCATTTGAGTTGCACTATATCTTCATATAAATTGCTTTCCACTTGCACCAATACCTTCACCTGTTGTTTTACAACCATGATCTTTATTTTGTGTAGCATGCATAAATTCTTCTTCTTTAGTAAATGGACTCAAAAGTATTTGGTGGACATTATACTTTCTCTTCTTTCATAGTTCCCTTCATCATTATCATCACCACCCCCACCATCATCATCAGTGTCATTGGTACGGTCATCATCATCATCACCATAACATGTGGGCGTTCGCATAACAGCTACAAATGAGCCATTACTACTACTATATACATAATGCATCTATATTGTATGTACGCTTTGTAGGAACAATAAAATTCATAACAAAATTGATTTGCTTCATAAAGAATAATAATTGAAACTAATAGACAAAAAAGTAAAAGTATATTGTACATATCTATATATAATATAACATAGAGCTTTGTAGAACAATCATGATTTATTCATTTTAAATGTAAAAAATTTTTAAAGACTAAATAAGTCTTAATAAATATTTTTTTATTGTTTTTAGGTCTAAAATATTAATTACATTTATTAAAAATAATTTTAAAAAATCCTATATGCAATTTGTTGTCTTAGTCCACAAACGGCCTATTAGCTCAGTTGGTTAGAGCGTCGTGCTAATAACGCGAAGGTCGCAGGTTCGAGACCTGCATGGGCCAATCACAAATTTGCTTTTTTTGTTTTTCAGTTCTTATTTTCATCTAAGTTTTTGAATGACGTGTCTCTCTTTGAGTGATGAGACGTTTCGAAGTCATAGAGCTCGCCACGCCTCCTCCACTCGGTTCACTCACTCACTGAGTCACGAATTACCGATTCAAAAGTCCCTCCATAACTTTCACTCTCGTCGATTTTGTTTGTTGAGATTCAGAACAATGGGTGGAGCCACGAAGGAGGAATCAGGTCCGGTAATCGACATCAACGGCTTGAGATTTACCTACCCCGGGATCGACGGCCATCCTCCGCCGGGCTCCAAGCCTTTGATCGACGATTTCCATCTCTCTCTCAACGCCGGGGACCGATGCCTTCTCGTCGGATCCAACGGCGCCGGTACATTCAAACATTCTCTTCTTTTTACCTTTTTTCCTGATTTCTCTCTCCTCTCTGGTGTTTGGCTGGATTGAATGAATGTGTTGTGGTCGGTGTAGGAAAAACCACGATTTTGAAGATATTGGGAGGGAAGCACATGGTGGAGCCGCACATGGTTCGTGTTCTCGGAAGATCGGCTTTCCATGACACCGCTCTGACTTCCTCCGGCGATCTTTGCTATCTTGGCGGAGAGGTTTGTTTCGTATTCTCTTTCAGGTTTGATCTGTTCAGCTCATTTTTGTGTCCGATTTTAGGCCTGAGTTCAGACAGTCTCTGCAATTGTGAAATTTTGAGTTTGGATCGAAAAGTGACAAACTTGCGTATTTGAAGTCGAGTTTGATTTTGTGTTTAGTTCCTCGTCTTATCGAAATTTCAGCCTAAATTGATATAGGATGCGACAGGTTTCAACTCAGAGCTTGCCTAAAAAAAAATGTAACAGTATATTGGTGTGAAAACCGAGAGGTTTGTCTTTCTCTTTTACCGCTGGATAAATTTTGATGTTTCTTTTTAGCTAAGTGTTAACTGAATGGCCTGAATTTAGAAAGACAGTGCAATTTCAATTGAAAAGGTTGTGGTGGATGACAAATTGAATTTTCATTTGTTCTGGTTTATTTATTTATTTTCATTGGGTTGCAATTTCAATCTAATTTTCAATTTATGTATTTCGATTCCGAGTTTGCATAAAAAAATAAAACTAACTTTGTGTATGTTGGTGTGACAGTGAGAGGTTTGTGTCTTCTCGTTTACCTCTGTATAAAACTAAAATTTTGGCCTGAATTTAGAAAGTCTGTACGGTTTTGAGTTTAAGTTGCATAAAGAAAGCAACTTTGAGTATATTGGTGTGACAATGGTAGTTGGATTGCAGGGTGGAAGTTGAAACTTTATTTGGTTTAATTGCTCTTTTTTGCAGTGGAGGCGTGAAGTTGCTTTTGCAGGGTTTGATATTCCTATTCAAATGGATGTTTCCGCGGAGAAATTGATTTTTGGGGTTGCAGGGATTGATCCTCAAAGAAGAACTGAGCTGATCAAGGTATGGATGTAGTGTTGTCTTTTCTTTTAAGTGGATCATGTTCAGTAGGCATGAGTCCCATAAATTTGTTTGTGGCATATAAATCGTATTCAAACAATTATCATTTCATCATAGGTTTTTACGATTATTGAGGATCACGACTGTTTTGGGATATACTTGTATCAAGGATATCATTATGCCATTGAAATGCTGGCTTATCGTGTTCAAACTACAAACCAAGGCAGATTTGTTTAAAGATACTGTTATATTATGATTTTCGTTATATAACTTGTTTTGTTTGTAGCTTAGGTACTAGCCGTTGATCTATCATGGAGAATGCATAAAGTATCCGACGGCCAGAGGAGGAGGGTGCAAATATGCATGGGTCTCCTTAAGCCATTTAAGGTTCTTTAATTCTCCTGCATCCTGTCACAAAATTTTCCTTTCTTTTTCTTGAGCTCTAAGTCTCTGAACTTCTCAGCTCAGATTAGAGCTGTCAATTTGTACCGAGCCAATTGGGCTGGCCTGAAGGCCACTGTTTTGCCCTGCTTGACCCAAAATACAAGGCTGGGCTGGGCCTTCTAGGCCCATCGGGTGGCCTGGGCCCTGGCCTGAAATTGTGATGTTGCAATATGACCGTTGTTCAAAGTTTTTGAGGTGGATCATTTCACAAATTTTCTTTTAGTTAAAATTGTCCAAAATTGTCATGTTGCAATATATTGCAACATTAATCAAGACTCATAATTAAAAAAAAGTTGCATCTTGCAACTTGCACGCAACCAGACCATTTCACAGTAGTCATATTGTTGTTGTCATCAGACCGTTTCACAACGGTCAATATGTTTTTTTATTTATGTTTTATTCTTTTGCTAAATTTTAACTATAAAATTGTAAATGCCCTATCTGATTAACTGATTCTTCACCCAGTGCTCTTTCAATTCTTTAATATCCAATTTCTCTTAATTTTAATTCTACAACTTGCAATTAGTTTAAAAAAAAAAAACTCTCTCAAATAGTCAGAAGTATTTTTTTTAGTTAAAAAAAGATTGGTGATTCTCTAGTCTCTACTTCAATTTTTAAGTCTTAATATCAACTATTAATTTATAACTACAATTTACAATTATAAGTTATCAATTTTTTTTAATCAAATTTACGATGATTTTAGTTCTGATTATATAATTATTAGCATATTTTATATGTTTATTGTCATTATTATTCTTGTAGGATTAGACAATGGTCCCAAATTTGTATAGGTATGGTCTTGTTAGGGACGACTGTTATGGACTGGATGACTAGAATATAGAGGAAGAAGAGATTCTCCTCGTGGAGGAGGGTGGCGAAGTTAATGAAATGTGACAACTACCACCAATAGTCAATGAAATCGTCAATTCTCTATTATCAATGCCTTAAGTGGTTCAATTGTAACAACAACAATTGGGGGAAAACATGCACGTTGTTGGCAATTCTTTGATATGGAAGAGAAATTGGACAAAATGGTAAAATGGTAAGTATTACGATTTGTAAATTTTGCAAAAAAAATTTGTTTGCAAATTCGTCAAGTGGAACAAGACATTTAAGGGATCATGATGAGAGACGTACCAAAAAAACATTAACAAAAGAAGGAGACCACACAAATTCAGTTGCATTCAACGCGGATGGTTTAGTAAGTACATACTTCTATGACCCAAATGTTGATATGAAATCTTTATGTCGTTTTATTACCATTATGGATTTACCTATTAACCTTGGTGAGAGTATTTTTTATGAATAACATATCCAAAGAGCATGTTGTTCTAAGTTTCAATAAGTTTATAGAAATGATATGATTTCATATTATGAAAAAAATGCATATTGCATAAAACTAAAATGAGTTCATGTAGTTTCTCAATTGCACTAATATTTTATATCTGGAGTGGTAGGGCGGAACATGATTATATGAGTATAGTTGCACATTATTTGAACTCTCAATAGATTTTATAAAAAAATAATTATTGGTTTTAAACTTGTTGACCACAAGTATGTTGCTGATAATATTGTTGAGAGAATTTTAAGTATTATTGAGGAATTTAGCTTGTGCGAGTGTTTTATTGCCCTTGTATTAGTTGTAGGATGATCTAGAGTGATGGAGATTATACGCTCATGTAGGGCTGGCAATACAGCTTACGACACGACGACATGACACGATTTTTTACGGGTTAGTGTCGAAAAATTTGACGACGGGTCATTTTAGTGTCGACCCGAAATTGATCCGTCAAAAAACGGGTCGGGTTCTGGTCAACCCGTCTGACACGAAAATGACCCGTTTTGACCCGTATTTAATTAATTAAATTTAAAAAATTTAATATTATTTCATATATAATATAAGCCCTTAAAAGATCAAACCCTACCTCTCTTATCACTCATCTTCTTATTGAAGTGGT
>CAMOHE010050245.1:13081-36423 GCA_946598075.1 Artocarpus hirsutus
TGTTGGCAATTCTTTGATATGGAAGAGAAATTGGACAAAATGGTAAAAAGGTAAGTATTACCATTTGTAAATTTTGCAAAAAAAATTTGTTTGCAAATTCTTCAAGTGGAACTAGACATTTAAGGGATCATGATGAGAGACGTACCAAAAAAACATTAACAAAAAAGGAGACCACACAAATTCAGTTGCATTCAACGCGGATGGTTTAGTAAGTACATACTTCTATGACCCAAATGTTGATATGAAATCTTTATGTCGTTTTATTACTATTATGGATTTAACTATTAACCTTGGTGAGAGTACTTTTTATGAATAACATATCCAAAGAGCATGTTGTGTTTCAATAAGTTTATAGAAATGATATGATTTCATATTATGAAAAAAAATGCATATTGCATAAAACTAAAATGAGTTCATGCAGTTTCTCAATTGCACTAATATTTTATATTTGGAGTGGTAGGGCGGAACATGATTATATGAGTATAGCTGTACATTATTTGAGCTCTTAATAAATTTAATAAAAAAATAATTATTGTTTTTAAACTTGTTGACCACAAGTATGATGCTGATAATATTGTTGAGAGAATTATAAGTATCATTGAGGAATTTAGCTTGTGCGAGTGTTTTATTGCCCTTGTATTAGCTGTAGGATGATCTAGTGTGATGGAGATCATACGCTCATGCAAGTTAAATTCCTCAATGACATTATAATTCTTTTAACAATATCATCAGTATCTTGTTTGTGGTCAATAAGTAAGTCTAAAATCAATTTCTTTTTTGTAAAATCTATTGTGAGTTCACATAATGTGCAGCTATACTCATATAATTTTATTTAGCCCTGACGCTTCAAATATCAGATGTTAAAGCTGGATGAACTCATTTCAGTTTTTAATGCAATGCGTATTTTTTCATAATACGAACTCATCTCATTCTTAGTGTTATTTCTAGAAACTTTTTGAAATTGAAGATAATATGCTCTTTGGATATGTTGTTCACAAAATGGGCCTTTTCAAGGTTAATAGGTAAATCTATAGTAGTAATCAAAATGCATAAATATTCCCGAACAAAATTTGGATCATAGGACCATGTACTTACCGAATCATCCGCGTTGAATACAAGTTGAGTTTGTGTGGGCTCTTTCCCTTCTTGATGTTTTTCGGTGCATCTCTCACTATGATCCCTTAAGTGTCTAGTTCCCACCTTAAGAATCTATAGACAATTTTTTTTTTTTTAAATTTACAAATCGCATTACTTATCTTTTTACTATTCTTGTCCAATTTTTCTTTTTTTAATCGAAGAATTGCCAACAATTTGAATGTTTTCTCCTTGTTGTTATTGTTGCTACAGTTGAACCACTTGAGGGCGTTGTTGATGACTGAGAACTAATGATTATATTGACTATTGGTGGTTGTTATCGCATTTCATTAACTTTGTCACTTGCCTCCACATAGAGAATATTTTCTTGTTCCATATTTCAATCATCCATTCTATAATTGTTATCACCATCAAGACTATACCTATACATATTTGAGTACATTTTCTAATCGTACAATAATAATAATGATAATAAACAAATAAATGTAGTAATAGTTATATAATCAAAACTAAAAGCATTATAAATTTGATAAAAAATTTATAACTTATAATTGTAAATTGTAATCATACCTTGATAGCTGATATCGAGACTTGAAAATTATAGAGACTAGAGAATTACCAAATTTTTTTTCAACAAAAAAAATACTTTGACTAGTTGAGAGAGTTTTTTTTTTTTTAAGGAACTATTGGAGAGACTTGTAGAATTAGAATTAAGAGAAATTAGAGATTGAAGCATAAACAAGGAGTTGGGTAAAAAATGAGGTATTTTTTAGATAAAATGTAAAAAATAAAATTAAAAAAAAAATTGACCGTTGTTATACGGTTTTATGACAACGACAATATGACCGTTGTGAAATAGTCTGGTTGCTTGCAAGTTGCAAGCCGCAACGTTTTTGTTTTTGTTTTTTGTTTTTTTTTTTTAATTTTTTTTTTGAGTCTTTGACTAACGTCAATTTTGAGTAATTTTGACTAGAAGAAAATTTATAAAAGGATTCGACGTAAAAACTTTGAACAACGGTCATATTCCTAGGGTGTTTAGCAAAGTTGGTAGTTCAAAATATTATAGCATGTGAGAGCTCTGTAGCAACTTTTTGCCTTTATTGTAGCATGTGAAAGCTTTACATGATTCCCTAACTAAGAAGTTAATTCTAACTAACTTTGCCAAACACCTTCTGCAATATGACACTTTTAGGCAGGGTCCACTCATTTGGGCCGAGTGTTTGAGCCACCGGGCTGCCTGGCAGGCCTAGAATTAAGGCCCAGCCTGGCCTTGTACTTTGGGTGGGCTGGTTTCAGGCCAAAACAGTGGGCTCCCGGCTAACCTAATTGGCCTGGTCTGGCCCAAATTGACAGCTTAAATACGTCAATATTGTATCTATACTAGAGTGTCTTTTCTAAACGTTTCTAAGTATCCCCGTCCTGTCATCTCTAGGTTCTTCTTCTTGATGAGATTACAGTTGACCTTGATGTTCTTGCGAGGGCCGATCTCCTGAGGTTTCTAAGAAAGGAATGTGAAGAGCGTGGTGCCACAATCATTTATGCAACGCATATTTTTGATGGTCTGGAGGAATGGCCTTCACATATAGTATGTGTTTGATACTAATGTCGACTTTTTTGATACTTTTGGCTCAACTTCGAAGTTCAAATTGGTGGATTGTACTACAGTATCAAGTAATTATGCTGTTTTCAGGTTTATGTGGCTAATGGGAAGTTGCAATTGGCAATGCCCATGGATAAAGTTAAGGAGATAAGCAAATTGTCATTAATGGTTAGTATGGTATTCCTTGTTCAAAAATTCTTCAGTTGGTGGTGTAGATGCTACAAGTGGAAATAATACCATTGATTTTGTTTGATGCATTAATCGTTGCTAATCTGCAGAGGACAGTTGAGAGTTGGCTGAGAAAAGAACGAGATGAAGAGAGGAAGAGAAGAAGAGAGAGAAAGGAAAGGGGACTTCCTGAATTCGAAAACCAAATTGAGGGAAGCCGTGTTACTGGGGACCCAGCTCGTGCTGCTGTACGTCCACTCAATAATGGTTGGGCCGGAGGAAGACTGCACTCCACCATTGCTGGAGAAGAGAACTTCCTTTTCAGCTCAAACAGGGTCTTGAGACAGTAGATGTACAAATGCAATTGGAAGATGAAAGTTTCATGTTCCAATTTCATTGGTTATAATACCCCTTGTTACATAATTATCGTGAAAGAATATTATAGGCTTGCAAATCTTCCATTCTTTTGAGCTGTAACAGTAATAAAATGTGTAGGAAATAAGATTGCAGCTCATTGATTGTAATTTTTTGTGTTAACTTTCCTTGGCTCCTTTCTTATAATAGTTTCAAATTTTAGTTATGTTTACCCAAGACATGATCCATCGAATTAGCCCACATGACATTATCGATCTCTTCACTTCATATTTTGTGGATGAGATGCATGATTCTTTATGGAATTTTATCATGTTGTTACTCTTAAAAGGACCGGTGAAAGAGGAGACTATTTTTGAGTACCATTAGCGATGGATTTGTTTTTGCACTTTTTATTCGATTGGGATTAATAGAAATGCATACAAGCGACGCTGCACTTTCAACTTAATGAATTCAAGTATCTCCTCGCAAGTTATTATGGTCTCTACAGAACAAAAAAAAAAAAAAAAAAAAAAAAGGAGAGTGCTTTAAAACTCTCTTATTTAAACTAGCGACTCGAAACTTAGAAGCACCAGGAGGTCCATAAACTGATCTAGGTGCATCGGTGATAGTCTTCCAGATTTATACTCTTGTTTAAAAAAAAATAGAATACCTTTACTTAAAAAAGTGTATTCTTCCATTTTCTTCTTCCTTTTTTCTTTAAAAAAACAAACATATTTGTGTACTTGAATTTTTTCCACTGGTTATTAAGGTTTTTTCCGTTCAATTCCACTTGTTATTGTATTTCTTACTTATAAAATGGCAAATGTTATAATATTAAAATATGGGCTAATTTTTTTAAAAAATTATTTTGGGTTTATTTCTTTCGTGACATATAATAGTAGTTTTTTTTAGAGGCAAATAATGGTCCTTTAAAAACCGCATAAAAAAAAATTCTATCAAGAAAAAAGAATATTGCCCATAAAAAAAGAATATTGTTAATGTTCATGCTTCTTTGTGTCAAGATCAAAAGGAAATCAGAGTGGGTCCCATCATTTCTACACATACACCTTTCCGCATCACAAAATTCTCTCCCCACTCAAACCCTAACGGCGCTTCATTTGACGTGACCCGAATCTCTCCATTGAAACCAACGCCGTTAATCGGTCGGTATCTACGTGTTCTTATATATAAAAATAGGAGTTCCGTTCGAAACCTTGTTCATTTCGTGCCTCATCTCTCTCTCTCTCCCCTCCCTTCGTGGGCAGCTTCGTAGATCTGCCCCGTTTCTCTGGTTCTTCGTAATCGCCATCTTCGTCTTTGCCATGTAATTTCTCTCTCCTTTTTATTACTTATTTAAGTCCTGATTGATATATTTTGATTTATGATCGATGAATCTGTATAGCAAATGGTTGGATTTTCCTCGCTGTTTTTTTGGATAAATTTTCGTTCGGTTTCCCAAATCTAGATCTGGATTTGGGTGTTATATCTGATGTTGATTTGTTTTTGTTCTCCTTGTTCTATACATTTTCGCTGTATCTATAGAATGCATTTTTTTATCCTTTTTTCTGATCTGGGTTTAATCTCTCATATTCGCTATTCAATCCGGCATTTATTGATTTCTGTTTCAGAACATTGCTTAAAGCTGATATATCGAGCAGAAATATAAAAGAAACCAAAGGGATTGAGGAGGTATAAACTCTTGGGAGTTTTGCCTTAACCAAGCGTGTGAATAGATCTGACTCTTCAGGTGGATAATGTTTGGGTTTGATTGGTGGTATAAATCTGTGTCTGATTGTGTGGTTTGTGAAATGATGTTCGGTTTCTTGTTGCTTTGATATTTGACATTATGTTTTGGCATGTAAATGAATCAAATTTATGAATGGAGACTGCTTATGTGTCTGTTAATTTTTCCTTATCTCTACATAAGAGCACTTGTATTTGACTTTGGATTCCTGGACACAGCCAAGATAAAGGATGGGGCTTTCTTTCACCAAGCTTTTCAGTCGGCTTTTCGCCAAAAAGGAGATGCGTATTCTCATGGTTGGTCTTGATGCTGCTGGTAAAACCACCATTTTGTACAAGCTCAAGTTGGGAGAGATTGTGACGACTATTCCTACAATTGGTATGCCATTTCCCATTTGTATATGATCGTGAAAATTGCAAACTTCTTGTTTACTTTTTGGAACATAGTTTTCTGTAAGTAATTATAATTTTATGGAGGGATTTGCTTGTAGTTTTCTTCACTTGGGTGTGGAGATTAAGTATATTTTCTTCTTTATCCAGGATTCAATGTGGAGACTGTGGAATACAAGAACATTAGCTTCACCGTATGGGATGTTGGTGGTCAAGACAAGGTTTGTTTCGTTATAATGTTGATTTAACTTTTTAGTTTGACAAAAAGAATTTGATAGGACAATTAGTATTAAGAAAATGCTTTTTTTATTTTTATTTTGAACAAGCACTATTTATAAATTATTACTGTCAATGACAAATGTTGCTATGCTATTGATGCAAGTGCTTATGGACGGTCTTGTGCTGATTTGACTATGCCTCTTCGGCACACAACAGAATCATAAGCTATATTGCTTTAGCTACCAGTCTTTCAGTTTTTCCTTTGGGTATGGAAGGAAAGGCTATCCATGTCGTGGCGAACATTTATATTTTTTGTGTTACGCTGATTTATTTATTGTTTTATTACATTTACCTTAATGTGGTTATGGACGGTCTTGTGCTGATTTGATATTATCACTATTAGCAAACAACATAATCATAAGCTATATGTACTGATTCATTTTGTATTTATAATTATTTCTTTGCTTCTATGAGAAATGGTCTTTTATGAGGTGGCTGACATTTTTTTTTTAATGTTTGCAACTAGGCGTGTGCATTCGTTTGTAATTTGCAGTCCTTCGTATGATATCTTTGTGTTTATGGATGGTGCTAATTCTGTTTCTCTTCATGCATTAATTTTGTGAGGTTGAGATTTAGTGCTTATTGACGGTCTTGTGCTGATTAGTCTTTCTTTCGTCAGCACATAACATAATCATAAGCTATATTGGCAGTGCCTTTGTGTTTTTTGCGTTTCCCTCTTTTTGCAAGAGGGGATACTATGCATTTATGGCAGACAGTCTAAACTTACCTCCATTCATGTGCTGGTTTTTCTTCTGCTGTTTTTTATCCTGACATGTTGTGATTGCTATTCAACATACTTATGATCCGCCTAATGCTTGTCAGTTGTCCCCCCCATCTGTACTGACGTTAACCATTTTGAAAGTGTTTTCACGTGGGTGGACTATAACTGCTTTTGAAGGTCTCATGTTAAATTTTTATGGCCAGATATATTCATGTTTCTTTTGAGTTTTGCAATGTTAAGCTTTTCTGTTGGCTTTTTTGGGACGTTCAGATTCGACCTCTGTGGAGACACTATTTCCAGAATACTCAAGGGTTGATCTTCGTGGTTGACAGCAATGATCGTGACCGTATAGTTGAGGCCAGGGATGAGTTGCACCGGATGCTGAATGAGGTAGTAGATCTTGATTTTGAAGAACAAACAGAAAATGGAATCCTCAGTATACATATTTTACATATTGAATTTCCCTTAATAATGCAGGATGAATTGAGGGATGCTGTGCTGCTTGTTTTTGCTAACAAGCAGGATCTACCAAATGCTATGAATGCTGCCGAGATTACTGACAAACTTGGTCTTCACTCGCTCCGCCAACGTCACTGGTAGCGGGACGAACCCTCTCCTTCATGCATTTTTATCCTTAACGTGTTCTATAGATTGCATCTGACTATCACCTATTTTCTTGCAGGTATATTCAGAGCACTTGTGCCACCTCTGGGGAAGGGCTTTATGAGGGTCTCGACTGGCTCTCCAACAATATTGCTAACAAGGCAGGCTCTTTTGCTACTCTTATCTAGATTTATCACGTGTGATAAGTTTGGACTTCTCTGTAATTATGGTTCTTATTAATCTTGTTTCAGGCTTAAAAAAGATGAGTTGGACTTCTGGTGGACCTTTTGTGGCTGCAATGAGTATTATCCTGGAATGCTACTCTAATATATGGTGTTGATGTATTCTTTTATCTTCTTCCTATGTATCTGTTTAGATCTTGTTACCCACAAGATAGAATTGTCATTTTATCCTGTAGATTCTTAATAATTCATGATTCCCAGATCTATAAACGATTCATCTTTAATTCTGTTTAGAGCTGCCGTACAATGTTGGCTTTGGCTGCATCATTGTTGTTCCCCAGTTGTCTATATAATACCTGATAAAGTCTCTTACAGATACTGTATAAGGTCACGAGTTTAGCAAATATAGTCGCCGTTTTTGTGTTTCATATGTTTCTAATTGATGAATGTTCAATGTTAATTTTTTGATTTTTTTTTAGATTGATTTCGGTGATGGTCTAAAATCATTGTGCCGTACATCATTATCCTGTCTTAGAGAATAAAAGAAAAAGATAGATGGTTGTTCCGCATTTGGGTTAGAATCCAACCAACAACTGCAGCAACAATCAAAAAGGAAAAAATTATTTAAGTATAAAGTTTTTATATGTTATAGTTTTTATATCAATATTTTTAATTTTAATTATTTTTTAAACACCGTCAGAATCCAAAATCAAAACAGAGCAACTATTCAATAATGATTGAAAAACTATTGCCCAAAATCAAAAACCAAAGTATTACAACTCCGTATTGTCTAATTTGGGATGGAAAAAACAAAAGATGGGTTTGTATTTATAAATTATACTTTTATAAGATTTTTTTTTGAAGTTAATAGCACGTTTTAAAAATATTTGTAATAAATAATAATAAATAAAAAATTTACTCGATAATTTTTTTACTTATCTATTTATTATAAGCACAGATAATTTTTTTACTTATCTATTTATTATGAGCACAGATAATTTATGGGTTAATTTTTCTTTTACTGCTATTTATTATATATATTTTTAAAATCCCTATTTACATTTGAAAGTTTTAAAAAAATGTGTTATTTCCTTCATTCTTTTTTTTTATTTCATTTTTTTAATTGAAAGTTTGAGATAAGTGGAGAAGCATGTTTTAAAAATATTTGTAGCAAATAAAAATAAATAGAAAATGTACTCAATTTTTTTACTTATCTATTTATTATGAGCACAAAAAATTTTATGGGTAAATTTTTCTTCAACTGCTATTTATTATATGTATTTTCAAAATCCCTATTTACATTTAAAAATTAAAAAAAAAATCTGTTATCTCTTTCATTCTCTCTTTTTATTTCATTTTTCTAATTGAAAGTTTGAGATTTGTGGAGGAGCTGTTTTGGGTCATAAGCTAGTGCTTATTGGTTGAAATGTGATGAGTGCCATGTTTTTCCCCTCACAAAGCTTCAATTTATGTCTTGCTTTAAGTTAGGATGCAGCAAGAAGGTGAATGAAAAAACATCATTCATTTGTCACAACTAAATCACATTTTTCCCCACTTAATTCTTTGATTTTAATTATTAGACACTACAATATAATATTGGGATGGTTTGGGGGCAGCTCGCCCATGCACTCAATACACGGTATTTATTGTCACGACCTAAAACTGGAGCATGAGATGGAAACTCGGTTTAAGAAAATAAAATTAAGTTTTAAGAAAATGGTTTTAAAAGTATTATAGTTAGAACTCCGTAAATTTAATTAACAAAAGCAACGTGATTAAAATCTTATTTTTCTCAAACCAAGTCCAAAATTAAAATAAATTTTTTTTTTGAGAAAAAAATAAAATATTTTAACTTTAAGATTTTATTGAGAACGACAGTTCTGGCCCTTTAACCGAATAAATTCTAAAGTCTATAAATTTTAGATTATGAAATACTTTAACCAAATGATTTAATCTGAATACCAAGAAGATAAACCATCGTAATTGCATGGATTCCAAAATTAGCCTCTACCATTGGGGATTTATATAAAAATTCCATGTCTAAACATACAACCGAAATAAACATAAAAACAACATCTGTGATACAATAGACATCAAACATGATCCAGAATTTAAAAAAAAAAGTCTGAAATGAAAGGAAAATACGGGAGTTTAAATATTATATGTCTCGACTTAAAAAGAAAATAAAATAATTGCAATAGGGAACACGTAACCACTCGAGGAACAACTCAACCTCAAGAATTGCAACTGTCACGGTTCAGTCAGTACTGTTCTTGATATCGCCTGGAGGGAGTTACGTAAAAATAAAGAAAAATGAGCAAAAAACAGTTGGACATTATTTAACATACTTTATTAACACTAATGGCCTCTAAACTTGGAGTCTCTCCTAGTTTGTTTTTAGAACTTAAAAATCATCATTTTGTCCTTTAAAATTTTCAAACCTCCTCGCTTTGCCCCTAAAGCCTCTAATTTTTCATTCAAATGGATGGAATTAAGTCTAATCGGATAGTACACGGGTCACCTTTAAGGGCAAAAATGAGATTTTTTCTCGTATAAGTTTTTATTCATGTTTACACTCTCACTTAAGGCTTGCTTTTTTTTTTTTTTTTTTTTTTTTTTTTTTTTAAAAAAAAAAAATCTAAACTCTCATTGAGGAAGAGTTTGCATGCACATTTCTTCTCATCTTTAATATGTAACTTTTATTTAATAAGTCAATATTGTTAGTCGATATCTCGTCATCTTTAATGCGTAACTTATCTTCTTTATTGTTCAAATATGATTCAGATATTGAAGAATAATATCTACTTATTAAATGAGTTATACATTAAATATGAGAAGAAATATGCATACAAACCCTTCCTAAATAAGGGTTCAAATAAAAAAAAAAAGCTCTAAGTGAGAGTATAAACTTGAAATAAAATTTAGGAGTGATAAAATCTCATTTTTCTTCTTACAGGTGACCTATGTGCGAATCACATGGACTTAATTCCGTCCATTTGAATGAAATATTTGAGGTTTAGGGGTAAAGTTAAGAGCTTTGAAAGTTTAAGGGGCAAAAATGGTGATTTTAAAAGTTCAGGGGGTAAAGTGGGGAGTTTTGAAAGTTCAAGGGGCAAAATCACTTTCAAAGTTCACGAAGTAAAGTAGGAGAGACTTCAAAGTTTAAGGGCCATTAGTGCTAATTACTCTAAAATAAATAAATAGAACATGAACTTTTAAGAATCAAGTACAAGAGAGATGATGCAGCTCAATCAATTTCTTAGTTCATAAGTCATGGATATATCTTATACCAAAAATGTATGCAATGTTTTAGCCAATCACTTAAGCTACGAAATACCCTGATCGAGGTTTAAGGTCTTGTCCTTAAGATTACATCTCATAACTTGATTTCTGTGGCTACGTAAAACCAACCACTGGAAGATGTGCATATTCACAGTGGCATTTTAAAACCATTTATGCTTGGAATACTTTATTCCAGTCTAAATCATAGTTTCAAATTTATCTTCAAAATATCAAAAACATCATAATATTTACATACATATATTTTTCTCATAATGTTACAAGAAATAACATTTCACAAACAATTTATTTAGAACATGCTCATCTCAAACATGGTCAAACAACACAATTTACAACATGGTTGTCAAAAAAAGGATTAGAAATCCTACCTCGAACTTAAACGAATTCCAACAACAATTTCTCTCTTACTGATACCAGTCCAACATATGCTCCTCTAAGATTATAAGCTAATCTAATTTTATGGAATTCATTCCAAAGTACTTGAGGGTGGCTCTCACCCGTATTGGCATCTCAATTGTTTTCGAAGTTGAGCTTATATGATTCATATTAACTAATGAGAAGTAGTAGAGTTTGATATGGATAATTTATGATTGGAGTGTGATTGATCCGCTTATATGATCACTCAATTTCACAATAGAATAGGTATGAAACAAGTTGGAAAGAAGCTGTGCTCAGGATGTAACAAACAACAGCCTCTAAACTGTGTCTGGTATTGTCACAGACCAAACCCGGGGTATGACATAGAAGCTCAGTTTAAGAAAAATAAATTAAGTTTAAGAAAATAGATTTAAAAAGATTATGGTTGAAAATGTTAAAACTCAAGTTTAACTACCAAAAACAATGCAGTAAAACACTTTTATTTTTCTCAAACCAAGAGTACGATACCCAAATATATATTTTAATTAATTATGCAAATATTGGATTAATTAGCATGCCTAATATTTAAATTTTATGTTGCGAAACTAGTCAAAATATCTCGTTTTTAAATTCTCCTCAGTCTTTCTTGTTTACCATATTCCTATTACTAGAATCCTTGCATCTTCACGTGATTTTCTACTAGCATAGCATTGATATGTCTAATTTCATTTTCCCATACCTGATAAAGCTCCATCGTTTCCCACTCACAGTATTTTAATGTAAATCAGATTCCTATGTTTTCCGCTCACAATATTTTTTTGAGAAACTCAGGTTTCCATACGTGATAAATCTCCATCTTTTTCCACTCATAATATTTTGATGCAAATTCATTATCCATACCTAATAAAGCTCCAGCTTTTTCCACTCCCAATATTTTAATTTAAATCAGATCCTATGTTTCCCACTCACAATATTTTATTGAGAAACTTATGTTTCCATACCTGATAAAGCCTCATCTTTTCCCACTCACAATATTTTAATGTAAATCGGATTCCTATGTTTCCCACTCATAATATTTTATTGAAAAAAATCATGTTTCTATGCCTGTTAAAGTTCCATCTTTCCCCAATCACAATATTTTAATGCAAATCGGATTTCTATGTTTCCCAATGAGTGTATATGACATAATACTTGGTATGGATTGGTTATCCATGCATGGTGTCATGGTTTATTGTTATCATAAAAAAGTAACTCTAATTACTAGTTTGGGTCAATAGTGGCATACCAAAGGGAAAAACCAAATGCCAGTAATACCGATCCTAAAAACCTTACGTTGAAGGCTCACTTTGCTCTTTGTATTAGAGGGTGAATCTAGCACAATGGAGAAAGACACTATTATAATAGTAGTTGATGAGTTTGATGATGTATTCCTAGATGAGTTACCAAGATTGTCACCAGATTGAAAGGTCAAATTCTATATAGATTGGTTCCTAGACAGCTCCAATATCAATAGCTCCTTCTCGTATGGCGCCTGCCAAGATGAGAAAGTTAAGGAAGTAACTAGAAGAGTTTGCAAAAAAAGGGTGCATTTAGAAGAGTACTTCACCATGAGGGTTACTATCAGCTTAACA
The DNA here is from genome assembly GCA_946598075.1 of Artocarpus hirsutus. Taxonomy (NCBI): domain Eukaryota; kingdom Viridiplantae; phylum Streptophyta; class Magnoliopsida; order Rosales; family Moraceae; genus Artocarpus; species Artocarpus hirsutus. Next base: position 25,505 of record CAMOHE010050245.1, read on the forward strand.
TGAAAGAAGAGGACATTCACAAAATAGCATTTTGAACAAGGTATAGGCACTTTTGAGTTTTTAGTTATACATTTTGGACTGACTAATGCCCCTGCAGCATTCATAGACCTTATAAACTAGTATTCAAACCCTAGGATTGGTTTATAATAGTGTTCATCTATGACATTTTGATATATTCTAAGACTCGAGAAAAACACAAGCAACATTTAAGGATTGTTCTACAAACTCTTCAAGAACATCAACTATATGAAAAAAAAGGGAGAAATATGACTTCTGGCTAATAAAGGTTAAGTTTCTTGGACATTTTGTTTCTAGTCAAGGAATTTTGATGGATCCTTTTAAGAGTGAAGTTGTGTTATAGTGGAAAAGGCCAAAGAATGTGCTGGAAATTAGAAGCTTTTTAGGTTTTGCAGGTTATTATGGAGGGTTTGTTAAAGATTTCTTAAAGATTTTTGCCTCTTTGACTCACTTGACCAAGAAGGAAGTTTTTTTTATGAGTGGAACTATGAGTGTAAGCATGTTTTCCAAGAATTAAAGATGCGAATAACAAGTGCACCTGTGTTAATTATACCGAGTAGTCACGAGCTATACGAATTCTACACTGACACTTATAAGACGAGGTTTGGGTTGTGTGCTTATACAACAGGGACTAGTCGTAGCTTATAAGTCATGATAGGTTAAGCCACATGAACAGAATTACCTAATTCATGATTTAGAGCTAGTGGCAGTAATATTCACATTAAAAATATAGATTTTCTCATGGGACCACCGAGGGCCGAGCAAAAGCATGATTTCATTTGAGTCGTTGTTGATAGGTTAACCAAGTCTACATATTTTATTCCTTTTTGGTCTACTTACTAGAGGAAGATCATAGGAGAGTTGAATTTTGAGCACATCGTCCAAATACACAATGTTTTGCTATCGATCATGTCGGATAGGGATACTCATTTTAATGCTAAGTATTAAAGAAGCTTCCGGACACCCTTGGAATTGATTTAAAGTTTAGCATTGCTTTTCATCTTCAGACCGATGGACAGTTTGAGCACATTGTTCAAATCCTTGAGGATGTGCTTCACACTTGCACCTTAGATTTTGGTGGGAATTGGAGTAAACATTTGCACTTAGCTAAGTTTGTATTCAACAACAGTTACCAAGCTAGCATTAATGTGGCTTCATGAGAAGAGCTCTATAGAAAAATGTGTTAGTCATTGATTTGTTGGCTTAAGCTTAAAAACTGACTCACCACTTGGCCGAATGATATACGAGACAATAACGAGAAAATTGCCAGTGTTTTAGAGTGTTTGTGGAGTTCCAAAAAGGTGATTATGTTCTGTTGAGTCTCTCCACACAAAGGGATTTCTCATGTTGGTGTTAGTAGGAAACTTGTACCAAGGTACATTGGATCATTCTTGATCTCGCAAGGAGTTGGTGTTGTTGCATACTACCTTGACTTACCGCCAAAATTCTTACGTTTATAATGGTTTTCATGTGTCAATGCTTCACAAGTGCTAGCCTGATGCTGACGCCATTGTTTAATAGCATGATTTGCTACTCCAAGAGGACACGACTTACGAAAAAGTGCCTATTCAAATCATGGATCGCAAGGTGACGAGTTTGAGATGTCAAGAGGTCCCACTAGTTAAAGTATTATGGCAACACCACCATGAGGACGAAGCGATGTAGGAATTAGAGTCGACAATTGACGCAACCAAAATTGTGTCACACTATAAAACCTAAGCACATGTTGTCTCAAGTAATATAGTCTAGGTGAATCTGAGGTCGAATCTACAAAGAGGCAACTACTTTAGGGTGAAAAGACTTTCAAAATTTTACGTTAAAAAGATAAGCGATTTAAAAACAAAAGAAATATTTTTGTGATTTTTGATTAAAATTTCAAACATAAAACTAACTTGGTAAGATGTCGAGATTCACTTATATGTTTCGTAACTAGTAAGGAATTTAATTCTCATTATAAGTTTTTCGAAAGTATTTAAAATATTAAATCTTTTCTCATTAAAAACAAGCTAGCACTTTATTATTTTTATAAGTCAACCGAAAGCGACAATATAGCAAGTCATAATGTTGTAAAGGTTTTCTTATAAAAAGTAGCAAATTAACCACCTTTCAGTAGTAATTAGGTGCACTAACTATGATAATTATAACTGCTATCACTATAGTAAATAACTATCATAATTCTAAGGTAGAAAAGATAGAATAAATCAAATTTAATATATTTTAAATTCAACAAAATCTTGTCTTATCAAATGGTTCAAGAATACACTATGTTATCATATGTCGATAATAAATGAAAATGTCTATAATGCAGCGCAAACTCAATTTAACAAGCAATCATGATTTCATCACTATTAATATTAATTATGCAACACAATTGAATTACATCAAAAAAGCATGATTGAATTTATGCAAGAATTGGGTAGCATAACAACATTAACAATATAACTTAAAAAAATATAATTTATTCCATAAAAATATAAACATTATAACACAAATATAAAGTTAAAAACCATACCAGACTACTATGCAAATAAGATCATCTATCTGCCTTACTACACTCTCTATACTAATTTAGACATTATTTTTTTTTATTTTTGGTGAGGTTAGAGAAGTGTTTTAGTAGCATCTCCTCCTAAAGAAAGACTATTGAGTTAGAAGCTCAACAAAAGAAAGAAAAAAAAGAAAGAAGATGGAAAAGGAAAGGTTGCGTTCAAAATGGGCAAAAGGAGCCCATATTTATAGGTGAAAAAGTATTCCTATTTATATCATTTTATTATTATTTTGATAATATTTTATTTATTATTTTATTCTTTTATTATACATTGAATTATTATTTTTTACAACTTACTTATTAAGTTGTAGGTCAACTTACAGCATGCAAGTTGAAGATTTTTTTTCCTTGAGGCAGCATTGATGCAGACACTATTTGTATTTGTCATCCATTTTTGCATCATTTTGTTTCATTTTTCTTCTAGATTTCAAATCTAAAATTAGCAAACATGCTAAAATTAATTATTTACAAAAATAATATTTATAATAATTTTTAAAAATAAAAAATAAACTAAAAGCTCATAAAAACTTACTAATATAGAAGTATGGTACAAAGCTAATTTGGTTATACTGAAAACACTACTAAAGACATAAAGAAATTTTTAAAAATTACTAAAAATATATTACAACATTTTTGCAAACTCAAAACACACTATAAAACTTATTAGGACTGCAAATTAAATTACAACATGAAAATTGAAGGTTTTACCGATTAGATACAGAATAAATATTTAACACGTAGAAATGACTTTAAAAATTATAAAAAATATACTTAAACATAAAAACACACTAAAAACACACATTTAAACACATTTTAACACTAAGACTCAAAAACAACATAAAACACAAAGATGCCATTAATTAGAGGATTTAACAAAAAACAAAAATGTTAATAAATGATTTAAGTCTTACAAAATGTACATTTTTGTAGTCTCATCAATGATGCAAGAATTATATCCATACTATTTTTCTTTTGAGGTAAGGCCCGATTTCGAGGACAAAATTCCCTTTTAGGGGGACTATAAAACCCTAATTTTTATTTTGATTAATTTTTCAAATATCGGATTAATTAGTGTATCTAATCTAATTAAACTATCATTAGCACTTATTTAAATTTTATGTTGCAAAACTAGTCATAATATTTTAAGTTTTTAAATTCTCATCGGTCTTACTTATTTACCATATTACCATTACCAAAATCCTTGCATCTTCACGTGATTTCCTACCAGCATAGCATTGGTACGCCAAATTTCACTCTCGATATCGTATCTATTTTTTTCCGCTCACAATATTTTAATGGAAATCATATTCTTATATTTTCCACTCACAATATTTTATTGAGAAACTCATGTTTTCATACCTGATAAAGCTCCCTCTTTTTCCACTCGTAATATTTTAATGTGAAATTCATTATCCCATGCCTAATAAAGCTCTATCTTTTTCCACTCCTAATACTTTAATGCAAATCAAATTCCTATGTTTCCCATTCATAATATTTTATTGAGAAACTCATGTTTCCATACCCGATAAAACTCCATTTTTACCCACTAACAATATTGAGATATCCATGTTCAAGCGGCAAGCATTAACATTCACATCTCAAAGGGGTTGAGGTGAGGATCTTGACAAAACTAAATCTGAAGTATACGATTTTTGGGTGTTTAAATGGTTGTCCCTTTTTTTTATGTGTGTTCTATACTACAGAAAAATGAAGAGTGAAAGAGGGAGAAAGGAGTGGGAAAAAGAAGTGAATGTATCTAATGTAAGTCAAATGGGTGTAGGTTTTAAATTAAAACATTATGAGTGGGAAATATAGAAATTTATCAAGTATGAAAACATGAGTTTCTCAATAAAATATTATGGTTAGGACATATAGGATTACGATTTCCATTAAGATATTGTGAGTTACGATTTCCATTAAGATATTGTGAGTGAGGAAAGATGAGGCTTTATTAGGTATAGAAACATAAATTTTTCAATAAAATATTATGAGCTAGAAACATAGAAATTCGATTTGTATTAAAATATTATGAGTGAGAAAAGATGGAGCTTTATTAGGTATGGAAACATGAAGTTCTCTATAAAAGATTGTGGGTGGGAAACATAGGAATTTAATTTGAATTAAATATTAGGAGTGGAAGATAATGGAGCTTTATTAGTTATGGAAAAAAGAATTTTGCATTAAAATTTATGTGGGAAAGATGGAGCATTATTAAGCATAGAAACATGAGTTCCTCAATGAAATACTACAAATGGAAAACATAAGAATCTGATTTGCATTAAAATAATCTATGGGAAAAGATGGAGCTTTATCATGTATGGGAGAATGGAATTTGGCCTAACAATGCTATGCTGGTAAGAAATCACGTGAAGATGCAAGGATTCTACTAATGGTAAATAAGTAAAACTGATGAGAATTTAAAAATTTAAAATATTATGACTAATTTCAGGACATAAAATTTAAATGTGCTAATTGCAGTTTAATTAGATTAGGCACATTAATTAATTTGATATTTGTATAATTAATCAAAATAAAAATCAAGGTATTACAGTTCCCCCCAACCCCCGTTGAAATCGAGCTTTACCTCAAAAGCAAAATAGGTGTGGATATATATCCAGCATCGTTGACTCTAATTCCCATGTTGCTTTGTCCTCACAATGGTTTTGCCATAGTTCTTTAAATAAAAGGATTTCTTGATGTCATAAACTTGTCACCTTATGAATGGGCACTTTCTAGTAAGTTGTGTCCTTTTGGAGTGGCACGTCATGCCATGAAACAACGATGTCAAAGTTAGGCTGGCACTTACGGAGCATTGACACATGAATGACATTGTGAGCATAAGACAATTTTTGAGGTAAGTCAAGGTGGTATGCAATAACACTAACTCTTTATGCGATCAAGAATGGTCCAATGTACTTTGATACAAGTTTCCCAGCCACACAAAAATGAGTAGTCAGTTTGCATGAAGAGACTTTTAATAGAATGTAATCACCTTCTTGAAATTATAATGGTCGATGTCTTCTGTAAGCATAGCTTTTCTGATAACTTTGAGTGATTGGCAAATGCTATTAAAGAATGGCGATCTTCTCGTTGTTGTCATGTATATCATTAGGTTTAGTTATGTGTCAGACTTTGTGCTCGACCTAACAAATTGGTGACCGACACGGTGTTTTGTAGAGGGCTTCAAACAAAGCCATACTGATGCTAGTTTTGTATTTGTTGTTGTACGCAAGCTCAGCTAAGTGTATGTGTTTCCTCCAATTCCCACCAAAATCTAAGGTGCAGGTGTGAAGCATATCCCTAAATATTTAAATAACCTGCTCAGAGTGTCCATCAGTTTAAGGATGAAAACAATGCTAAAGTTTAATTCAGTTCCCAAGGCTATCTAAAAGCTTCTCCAAGGCTTAGCATTAAAACAAGTATCCTTATTCGACGTGATTAACAGTGGAACCTCATGCACTTTGACGACGCGCTCAAGATACAACTCTCCTAAAATCTTTCTTAAGCAAGTAGACCAAAAAAGAATAAAGTGTGTAGACTATCAACATATAAGCAACAACCTAAATGGTGTCATGCTTATGCTTGGTACTCTGTAGTCCCATAAGAAAATCCATGGTGATTTGTTCCCATTTCCATTTAGGAATAGGAAGTGGCTGTAAATTTCCAACAGGTCTCTGATGCTCTACCTTGACCCCAAGACAAGTAGTACGCTAAGAAATATACTCACAAACATCCTTTTTCATTCCTTTCCACCAAAATCTTCTCTTAGCTCATGGAACATCTTTGTACTACAAGGATGGATAGAAAAATAGGACTTATGTGCTTCATCCATCATCACTTTCTTGATCTCTTTCACATTTGGTACTGCTAGGCGATCCTTAAAATATAGAGTTCCAACTTACTTGAAATTCCACTTGTCAAACTGTTCTTCATTTTGAATTCAAACCCAAATACCCTGAAGATGTGAGTTTTACTACTGATTGTGTTTAACTTGCTACATGTGAAGCGGTGTAGAGTCCATGTTATAGACCATGGCTTGTCAGTATTCTTTATAATATTGGAGATTGTAGTTGCTAACCGTTGAAGTCCTTTTTCAATCCTCTAATGCCAAATATGCTAGAATTCTAGAAGACTTTCTACTTAACGCATTTGCCACTATGTTCGCCTTACCAAGTTAATACTATAGAGTGAAGTTGTAATCCTCTATGTATTCCATCCATTGTTGTTGTCTTAGATTCAAATCTCGCTATGTGAATAGATACTTTAGACTCTTGTGGTTGGAGAAAACCTAGAAATTTACACCGTAGAGATAACACCTCTATATTTTTAACATGAAGATTATTGTCACTAGCTTTAAGTCAGGAATAGGGTAATTCTATTCATGTGGTTTCACCTATTGTGACTTATAAGTTATGACTAATCTTTATTGCATAAGCATACACCTAAACCTCGTCCTAAAGCATTGGCGTAAACTTCATATGGCTCATCACTACTCAGTGTAATTAACATAGGTGCACTAGTTAATCGGGTCTTTAATTCTTGGAAAGCATGTTTAAACTCATCATCCTATTCATAAAAAATTTCCTTCTTGGTCAAAGGAATCAACGAGGTAGTACGCTTAGAGAAATCCTTAATGAACAGTCAATATTAACCTACAAGTCCTAAAAAACTTCTGATTTTTGCCATATTCTTTGGCTTTCCCACTGTAACATAGCTTCAATCTTAGACGAATCTATTGAAATTCCTTGACTAGATATGATATGTCCAAGAGACTTGACCTCTATTACACATAGGTCACACTTATCTCCTTTTGCATATAGTTGATGTTCTTGAAGAGTCTGTAAAACAATCTTCAAATGTTGCTCATGTTCTTCCCTAGCCTTAGAATATATCAAAATGTTATCAATGTACACTATTATAAACCAATCTAGATAAGGTTTGAATACATAGTTCATAAGGTCAAGCAATTCATTGATTCTTGGAAGTAAATACTATTCTAAATGTACCCTTTTTTATGCTAACTTTTCTAGTTGCTTCCTTATCTCTCTCATCTCGATAGGAGCCATATGGCAAAAGAATAATTTTATTGGAGCTATTCCAAGAACCAAATCTATACATAATTCGACCTCTCGATCTAGAGGCAATCCAGGTAATTTGTTTGGGAATACATCATCGAACTCATTAACTACTGGGATAGTATTGTCTTTCTCGATCATGTTCGACTCACCCTCTAATGCAAAGAATAAAGCCATGCAAGTTAAGTTCTATCAGCTTCCAACATAAGGCTTCTAGAGCCGGTCTAGTAGCGCATGGTCTTTCCCCTTGGTGTGATACTATTAACCCCAAACTAGTAATTGGAGTTACTTTTCAACGATGACAATCAACCATGACACCATGTGCGGATAACCAATCCACACCAAGTAATATGTCATATGCACTCATTGGAATAACAACAAGTCAGCTCTCAAGATCTTAACCCCAATCGTATTCTCATGACTTGCATATAGCATTCACCTTCACTCGTCCAAGAGGAGAAGTCAAGGTCATGTAAAGTTTAGGACTGCATATGAAGCACTAGTGTCAAATAGGACATGAGCTAAAGAATGTGAAACAAAGATCACACTGTCAACAACATTGCTTACTAAGACCCTCGGTTTGCAAACCTAGAGTACTCACAAAAGATTCAGATATAAGGGGATATAAAGCACCATTATCAAATAGAACATAAGCTAAGTAGTGTGAAACAAAGATCATACTGTCAACAACATTGCTTGTTAAGGCCCTAGAGTCTCCACTTGTAATGTTGTAGGCATGACCTTGCACCTTTCCTTTCCCTTTGTCATTGTTACTACCCTTACTTTGGTTATTCTATCAAAACTATTGAGGAAGAAGAGATTGCATAGTTCCTGAGGCTTCAGGATTGAATTGTTGAGAGATAGGTGGTCGGAAGCTTTGCATAGGTAGATAGGGTACCTACAGAGGTATGAAAAGCTGGAATGATCGTTGAATAAACTGTCAAGGTAGTTGTGGCTAAGATTAGCTAGGACCACCCTATCTTTGGTCCTGTCACGAATGTAGAAACCCAAGTTGAGGACACTGCCTCTTGAGATGGCCTGGTTGGCCGCAATGGTGACAGTTATAGGGCTTGGCCCTATTAGTGCCTAATGAGCCATACTTTAACTACTGGCACTACTGTTGCTATTCTAATCCCTTTGATGGTTGTTCTTCTTGTTGTTCATGTGTAACCCACCTATACTCTTGTTGGTTTCCTTACTCTATTGAAAAGTTTGATTGTCCTTTTCAACTTTGACCCTGGTAGAGTTCAACATGTTGTATTCATGGAGTTCTAGAGCCACTAACCATTCGTATACATACGGCTTAAATCCTTGCTCAAATTTAGCATACCTGAATCCTTCATCTACTGTTAGGTTTGGCATATATCGGACTAGCTTTAAAAACTTAGCTTTGTACTCTATAACCATCGTGTTTCCTTGTTTTAAAGTCATAAACTTTAAGGCCTTGGCCTTGCGGTTGTTTCGTGAGAAATACTTGTCATAAAAGGCAGTTTCAAACTCCTTCCATGTCATAGTCCAAGGGTTGTGGAGCCTCTTGGCTTGATTGCACCATGTATTTGTATGCCCTTTAACTTGTAAGTAGCAAATTCAATTCTATACTAAGCTAAAACCCCTATGGTGTCTAGGTATTTCAGTATTGCTTTGGGCCAGTTTACTGCCTGTTAAGAGTCACCTTCACCATTGAAGGTTGAATTTGGCGCTCTATGAACTTCGAGAAAATACCCTTATTTTTGGTCCTCATTGGGCTGTTTGTTGTGGTTCTGAGCTACCATTCCTTGAAAAGCCATGAACATTGCATTCAAGAGTTCTTAATTCATCATGGCTTACTAATTTACTTGTTAAATAGCTTGCTAGTTTTTTGGTTGATTAACCTGTTGGTTAGCTTGCTGATTGGCTTGCTTGCTAATCACCTTATTGGTCGGCTTGTCGACCTACAACTATCCTACAAAGAGGCATTTTTCTCTTCTAAAAAGAGTGGAAAGTAGACTATTAGTCATTTTTTAGATGTCTTATGTATGTGTGAATCCCAAGGTTCAAAAAACCTATGGCTTTGATACCAAAATATTTTGTTAAGACCCAAAACCATGGTACAATATAGGCTTAATTTAGGAAAAATAAATTAAGTTTAAGAAAATGGTTTTGAAAGGATTACGATAGAAAATGTTAAAACTCCATAAATTTAGTTTCTGAAAACGACGTGGTAAAACACTTTTACTATTCTCAAACCAAGACCAGATAAAATGAAGTATTTTAACTTAAGGTTTTTTTTTTTTTTTTAAAAAACAATTTTAGCCCTCGGGTCGATTACCAAATGATTTAATCTAGATATTAAAACATATATCAAGAAAATAAAACATCATAATTGCATGGATTTAAAATCTACCTTTCGCATTAGTTCAGAGATTTATATCCAAATCCCATGCCAGGCATATAACCAAAATAAACATAAATACCATATCCATGAATGCAATAAACATCAAATCTTAGTCCAAAAATTTAAGAGCAGACCAAAATGGAAGGACAGTATTGAAGTGTAAATACTTTATACCTTAACTTAAAAGGAAAATGACATAACCGTAATCGAAAAAATGTAACAAGCTTCATACTCTATAACTGTCATGTCTCCTTATTCCAGTGTCAAAACCTTTAAGGCTTTGGCCTTTCGGTCGCTTTGAGGGAAATATTTGTCATAAAAGGCACTATCAAACTCTTTCCATGTCAAGGGTTGTGGAGTCTCTTGGCTTGATTCCACCATGTGTTTGCATGCCCTTCTAACTTGCAAGCAGTAAATTCAATTTTGTACTCAGCCAGAACCCCCATGATGTCCAGGCGTTTCAGTATTGCTTCGAGCTAGTAAATTGCCTATTGACAGTCACCTTCACCATCGAAAGTTGGAATTGGTGCTCTATAGAATTCATAAAAATAACCTTCTTTCTGGTCCTTATTGGGATGGTTAGTTGTAATTTCTTGAAAAGCTGTAAAAATTGTATTCAAAATCTCTTGGTTTAGCAAGGCTTGCTGATTAGCTTGTTGGTTGTTTGGTTGATTAATCTATTGGTTGGCTTGTTGATTGGCAGGTGGCATCCGGCGTATGCATACTTCCTCAAGCCTTCATAGGACCCACCTTACGGGGCCTCCAGACTTATGGCTCTTATTGGTAGACCATCCCCGTGCCGCCCACTCATCCGTACTGTCCCCTCTGGCCCCTCAGGGTTTTTCTTTCGCGTCCTTCGGGTTCGAATCTCAAACCTCCCTTAAGAAGTTCTTATTTCCTTCTC
>CAMOHE010050246.1:6006-29315 GCA_946598075.1 Artocarpus hirsutus
TACTTGAATAGTGCATACAAGTGAATAACCCTATACATGAACAGTACTATACATAGTGCACAAACTCGACAAATAGCTACTGAATACTAACTACTATGAAAAGAATACCAGAATACAAAATTACTAAAGCAATAGAAAAAAAAAAAAAAAAAACACACACACTAGTATTTAGCGAGGTTCAGCAATTTGCCTACGACCTCGGGGCACCACCACAATAGACCACTTCACTATACTCAAAAGAAATTTTACAACTTTGGGGCAATTATTAAAACTATCCACTACTAGGATATCCTTGTTAAAGGACCTCCTCAAATTTGAGTAAGAAGAGAGGAGTTTTTGGGATAGAAAACAAAGGTGGGGGAAGGGCCTATTTGCAGAAGCTAAAGGCCCGTGTCCCCTTCATACATAATCAATTTAGGACTTTCTCACAAATAAGCTAATACACCACAAATCTCTACCTTAACATGTTTGTTAGTCCCACTCAATTTCCTAATTCCACAAACAAAGTTGTCTTTAGTAGTGCCACTAAATGTGCCTTTTGGCGCCAACTCAAATATGCAGGATATTGGTCAAGTCCAAAGAATGTTTGAACTTGACTTCTGTCACCCCCTTGGTCATCATATTTGAAGGATTCTCTATAATCTGAATCTTTTGAAGAAGTATGTCACCTTCTTCTAAAATTTACCGTACAAAATGATAGCAAACATCAATTTGCTTCGTCCTTGCATGAAAAACTTGATTCTTCGCTAAGTGATTAGCATTTTGATTGTCACAATGCACTATGATGTGCTTCTGACCAATTCCCAAGTCTTCAAGCAACCCTTGAAGCTAATCGCTTCCTTAACAGCCACTGTAACTGCCATATACTTTGCCTCTATAGCAGATAAAGCAACCTTCAACTGCAAGGTAGACTTCCAACTTACTGTCTCCTTAGCTAGAGTAAACAGATAGCCAGTAGTAGATTACCGTTTATCCAAATCACCAACATAGTAGGAATCACAATATCCAACTACACATCGACTAAATGTATCATCCTACTTGAACACCAAACCAATATTTATAGTACTTCGTATGTACCATAGAATCCATTTCACAACTTTCTATTGATTTTTCCCAAGATCATGCATTACCTGCTTATAACTCCAACTGCTTGTGAAATGTTGGGTCTCGTACACACCATCGCATAGATCAAGTCACTTATCGCATTTGTATATGGAACTTTTGCCATGTATTCTCATTCTTCATCATTCTTCGGAGATAATTACAAACTTAGCTTTAAATGATGAGCAAGTGGGGTAGTTACAGGTTTTGAATTCTCATTCATTCCAAAGCATTGTAATACCTTTCTCCAATATTTCTTTTGAGTCAAATAAAGCTTGCCTCTAATTCTATCTCGACTTATCTCCATCCCGAGAATCTTCTTGGCTTTATGTACATCCTTGATCTCAAACTCTTGATTTAGTTTAGCCTTCACTTTTTCTATCTCTGCTTGGCTCTTTAATGCAATCGACATATCATCAACGTACATGAGTAAGTAAATGAAAGTACCATCTTGTAGTTTGTGCAAGTATACACAGTGATCGAACTTGCTTCAGGTGTACTTTTGCCTTATCATAAACTTGTCAAATCACTTGTACCACTGCCTTAGAGATTATTTCAATTTGTACAATGATTTATTCAGTTTGCAAACCCAATTTTCTTTTCCAACAACCTTGAAACCATCTGGCTAAGTCATGTAAATTTCCTCCTCTAAATCACCGTGTAGGAATGCAGCTTTCACATCTAGTTGAGTTAGCTCCAAATTCAACTGTGCTACTAAGGGCAACAAAATTTTGATAGCGGAATGCTTCACAACTTGAAAAAATACCTCATTATAGTCGATTCCTTCCTTCTAAGCATAGACCTTAGCCACCAACTTGCCTTGTAGCAAACATCATTCTTGTCAAGAAATCCTTTTTTCTTTGTAAATATCCATTTGTAATGAATTGCCTTCTTATCCTTCAGTAGTTGTACCAACTTCCAAGTCTTGTTCTTTTGAAAATACTGCATCTTTTTGTCCATGGCTTTCTTCCACTTCTCACTTTCTAGACTTCAGAGTACTTCACAATAAGTGGAAGGAACATCATCTTCTACAACTGGAAGTGCATAGGCCACCATGTTAACAAATCAAGCAGGTTTACAAATTTCTCATCTTGGCCTACTAACTGCAATTGATTCTTGTTGCTGTTGCAGTTCTTGGGTTAGATCCTCTCCTTCATCTTACTCCTCTTTTGCCACTAGATTGTCTTTTCCAAATTCTGCTTGATGGTAATGCCTCAAAATGTTTCTCTTAAACGGCGGATGTATATAGTATAGAAAAGTTGTCATATCCACAAGGAGATAAAAATTTGTACCTCGGTAAATTGTTAAAAATAAACGGTCCAAAAGGCAAGCAGTATTTCAAAGCAAAGTTTAAAATAAAAGGAATATTTTTGAGATTTTTTAATTCAAAATTTAAAGCATAAAATTAAAACGGTGAAGCTATGAGAATCCCTTGTATGTTTTGCAACTGATATAGAATTTTAACTCTAATTAATAATTATCTAAAACATTTTATTTATTATATCTTTTCTCATTAATTGCAAGCACTTTTTACTAATTAAATAGATCAACCAAGAGCGACAATATAGCAAGCCATAATGCAGTAAGGGTTTTCAATAAAAACTAGCAAAATAATCATTGGTGCACTAATTATGAAAACTATAACCGCTATCACTCAATTATAATTAACATAATTTTAAGATAGAAAAGATAATAACAAATCAAAATTAGTATATTTTTATGGAATAAATTGTTGCATGAATTCCGACAGCACTTCATCTTATGAAATATCTAGGAACGATAATATAACAAGTCATACTGTAGTAAAAGACATTCCATAAAATTAAGCTCATTTTGTTATTATTAATATTAATTATACAACACAATCAAATTACATTAAGAAAACATGACTAAATTTATGTAAAAATTGATAGCATAACAACATTAACAATAATTATTGAAAACAAAAAGATATAATTTATTCCACAAAAATATAAGTTTTACAAAGCAGATATAGGGTTAAAATTCATACTAGAGTACTATGCATAGAAGATCATCTCTCTACCTCACCAAACTCTCTACACTAATTTAGACCTTATTTTATTATTTTTACTTAAAATGGATATTGTTGAGTCTGACTCAACAGAAAAGAAAAGAAAGAGAAAGAGGGCCAAAGGCCCAAATGGGGTGCAAAACGGGGGAGAAGCCCCCGGTATTTATAGTGCTTGAAAAGCACTATTAAACAATTTTTTTAATGTTTTTTTAATTATTATTTAAATATTGTATGTGGATCAAAATGATCTTGGCCCCCTCCCTTCATTCACGAGAATCTCGTGAATTGATTAAAAATGTTCTTTTCTTTCATGTTGATCCACAGTCATTTTTGCCTTTTTAATCCTATGCTTCATGGTGATTGGCGGCATCAAGCAGGCACAATTTGGACCGTTCATTTTGTGATCCAACGGACACAAAATGAGGAGGGAAATGGGCCCAAGTGGGGCCACATGGCCCACGAATAGAGACCGTCAAATTGGTCAAAGCATATGCATTCAATGGCTAGAAATACGGCTTCAGTTGGAATGACCGCACGTGATCCGATGCGGTCTAAACTGCCCTCTAAAGAGCGTGGACTTTGTCGACGCATGTGATGTACGCGTCAATCGCAGTTCACCACGTGGACCACACTAATGATGTACGCTGACGCAATGGCATACGGACGGCTGGGATTGATCTGGCAGCAGATCCGATGGCTAGAAATGTGCCACGTGTCCCATTTAGATGAATTTGAATTTTTAATTGTTTTTTTATGCATTTAATGTCTGATTTGCCCTTTTTTACGCTGTTTTGCTCCCTTTTTTATCCAGATTTCAAATCTAAAAATCACTAACACACTAAAATTAATTATTTTACAAGCATAATATTTACAAAAATATTAAAAATATTTATTTAGTATTAAAATACACAAAAATAATTACAAACTTCTAAAATTTTTTATCTTTTACAGTTTAACACAGATATAATTTTTAAAACTTGAAAATATTTTTAAAAATTACTAAAAATATAATAGAATATATTTACAAACTTAAATCACACTATCAAACACATTAAAACTCAAAATAACCATACGTTATTTTTACGGTTTTGACTATTTACAAACTAAACACATATTTAACACAGCGAAACGGCTCTAAAAATAACCAAAAATATCATTAAACATAAAAACATACTAAAAACACTTTTTTAAACAAATTTTAACACTAAGACATAAAAATACATATTAACACCAAAATGCTATTAATTAGAGGATTTAATGAGAAATAAAAGCATAAATAAATGATTTAAACCCTGTAAAATATTCACTTTTACAGTCTTATCACACCCTCCAACCAGCTTATTGCTAGTCTCTAGCAATTAAAATGATAAAATTTTAAAATGATTTGCTGAATATTCATAGAATGAAAACCATTTAACTATAATTTGACTAATCTAACTAAATAGACTAACAAAACAAAAAAATTATTTGAACAATTATATGCTATTTAACAAAATGTAAACAAGCCAAACTTAGTGCAAAAAGGGATAATGAATAATTATGAAGTTTCATCTAAAACTAAGAATAAAATTGTTATGATATTTTGCTTCAAATCACTCCTGCAAGCAGCAACACTTCAAATTATTGATTTGGAATAATTAAAGAGCAGAAACATAAAAATAGAAATATTTACAAAATTTACATATTGGACAGTGCAATGTTTGGCTCCCTTAAGCTTTTTTCATAACTCATTTAATGAGCTTTAGGTTAGTAACTCCCAGACCAATTGGCCTAACGTACTAGGTGTTGAGGCACCCCTTAGAACTTACTTACTCTAGTTAAAGAGACTACGAAACCAAACTTATCCAATTTTATTCATTACTTTAAGTAATTACAGACTTTATTTATTTACAATTCTTTTTATTTCTTTTTATTTCTTTTTAATTTTTTTATTTAATTAGTTTATTACTTTTGAAAAATATTGCTGCCTTTATTTGTTCATTTTCACAAAATATCAAAACTCAGATATTCATAGTTTTGACTTACCACCACAATTAAACATTACAGTGAGTGTGTGAAAAGAATTGCTTACAAACCCTTTGAAAAATAAACACATAAAAATGTTAACTAAAACCAAAGTTTTGAGAGTCCATAAAATTAGATTATTCAAAGAATAGAAAAATGATATTACATTAATATGAAATTCAAAAATCACAACAAAATAATAACACATTAATTAATAAGGAACTAATATTTATAATTTTTTTTTAAATTTCTTTTAATTTTATGATTCACAAAAAAAAATCATACACAAAATCTAGAGCAAAAGTAAAAATATGGGCAAAAATCAAAAAATTTTTGGCACAACACAAAATTGAAGCACAACTTTGAAGCACAATTTTCATGCACAACTCTCTCCCCTTAACCTAAAATATACATTATCCCCAATGTATAAAAAGAATAGTGAGAGTAGACAAAGATATTACCTGAATCAGCATAACTGTAGAGATGATCTATAGCAACCTTAACAAACAAAAATTAAAAACTAACAAAACACACAACAATATATTACAAACTGAGTCTTTTAAAGTTAGATTCCCTAGACTTTTTTTTTTGAAAGTCAAAAATCATATTTTTACACAGATTCTTTAGAATTCGTCTCAAGAGGCAGCAAATACAAAGTATTTACTAGTCACAATTGATTATAACCTCCTTAATCTCAGCTATTCTACAAGAATTAATTTTGAGATTTATTTTCAACTTTTGAAGGTTTTTTTTTAAGCAAAAAACAAACAACAAAAATAAATATTTACAAAAGAGAATAAACAGAAAACTACTCAGGGTTGGTAAACTGGAGCCATAAGAGTGACCTCTTTGGGCTCAATTATCCGTTCTATATAGCTTTTCAGTCTCTGGCCATTTACTTTGAGTATCCTTCCATCGGAAGGATCTCCAATTTCAACAACACCATTTGAGAAAACCTGTTTCACAATATATGGACCTATCCATCGTGATTTTAACTAATTAGGATGAAGGTGAAGATGAGATTCATAAATATGAATCCGTTGATTTAGCTCAAAGTTCTTTCTCAGAATCTGCTTGTCATAAAATGCTTTCATTTTTGCCTTGTAAATCCGTGAATTGTCATAAGCATCGTTCCTTAGTTCAAAGAGTTTAGAGAGTTGAAGCTTCCGTTCAATACCTGTAGCACTAAGATCAAAGTCGAGAGCTTTAATAGCCCAATAAGCTTTATGTTCAAGTTCTACAGGTAAATGACAAGCTTTTCCAAAGATGAGCCTACAGGGAGACATTCCTAAAGGAGCTTTGTAAGCTATGCGGTATGCCTGGAGTGCATCTTGAAGACGTGAAGACCAATCTTTTCGATCTGGATTCATTGTTTTTTCCAAGATTTGTTTGATCTCTCTATTTGCTAACTCAGCTTGTCCATTTGTCTGTGGATGATAAGCAGTCGAAACTTTATGAATCACACCATACTTTTGCATCAAAGCTTCAAAAGAACGGTTGCAAAAATGTGTGCCTTGATCACTGATTATAGCACGTGGCGTACCATACTTAGATAATACATTTTCTTTCCACCAATTGAGAACGATGGCAAATGATTAACGAGATGTTTCGCATATGTCATAGCCTCAGCCCAAAATTGTTTACCTACTTTAGCATTAGATAGCATATATCAAACTTTCTCCACCAATGTCTGGTTCATGTGCTCTGACACCCTATTCTAGTGTAGTGTTTTTTTTACTATGAAGTGAGAAATAATGCCATACTTATGGCAAACTTCAAGGAATGGTTTATGTTTGTACTCTATTCCACTGTCTGTTTTGAGCACTTTGATCTTTCTTTCAGTATGGTTCTCGATCATGGTTTTTCACTTAAGAAAAATTCCAAGCACTTCATCCTTAATCTTCATAGTGTACAGAAAAACTCTTCTGGAAAAATCATCAACAAAAATAACAAAGTAATGCTTTCCTCCTAGGGACATTGTCTTGGAAGGTCCCTATACATATGATAAATATTGTCCACAATACATTTTGTATTATGGATAATCGTGCCAAACTTCACCCTCTTCTGCTTTCCTAAAATACAATACTCGTAAAAATCTAACTTGCAAGCCTTTGCATTTTTCAACAATCCTTGCTTTACTAGAGTATACAAGGATATTTCACCAACATGTTCCAATCGCATGTGCCATAACCTAGTTTCTTCTGACCCCCTATCATTATCGGAAGCTACTGTTGCTACCGTTCTAATAAGTGTACTACCTTTGTAGTAATACAAGTTATTTATTCTGATGTTTTTCATTACCACAAGTATGCCTGAGGTGACCTTTAGAATTCCATCTAGCATTGTCATGACTGAGCCTTTGGATTCCAAGGCTCCTAAAGAAATGAGATTCTTTTTCAAATTTGGCACATACCGAACATCTGTTAGGACTCTAGTGCCTCAATCTTGATTCTTTAGCTGAATTAAGCCTATCTCAATAGTTTTATAGGAATTGTCATTGCCCATGTAAACAACTCCTCCATTTAGCTTTGTGAAGTTGAAGAACCATTCTCGGATAGGACACATATGATAGTTGCAACCTAAATCCAATATCCATTCATCTGAACTGGATGTCAAAGTTGAAACCATGAATAAGAGTTCAGCATTGTCACTACCACACTTAGCTACATATACATCTTGAATAGCTTTTCCTTTTTTCTTTAGCTTCAAGCAGTCTTTCTTTTAGTGTCCTTTCTCTCAACAAAAGCACACTCATCTTTTTTAGGTTTGGCTTTTGAACAAAATCTCCCTCTTCTTCCCTAGTTTCCCTACTTTTGGCTTTGCAGACGACCTCTTACTACCCATGCTTCTTCTGCTGCTACATGTTTTCTTTCTTTTTTTAATTCTTTCTTCTTAATTAATAACTATATAAAGCAACACAAACCACATCAAGAGACACTTCTTCTTTGCCATGAAGTAAAGTAGTTTCTACATGTTCAGACTCTTCAGGAAGAGATGATAATAAATTAAAACCAAATCTTCATCTTTAAAAGTCTCATCTAAGTTGAACAAATCCACTACTAACTAATTGAAAGCAGTAATATGTGTTAGAAAAATAGTACGTAGCGAAATTTTAAAATTTTTATTCTAGATTATTTTCCAAAACACAAGTTTAACACACTATGTGCATAAATTAACTAGATCTTACTAATCTTGTAAATGCCAAAAAACTCCACAATCCTTGAAGAGAAGTAACGTTCCAGAAGAACCTTAATCAACTAGCCTTCTTTGCTATTCTTTATCTACGACCTCTGTGTGTGTAGGCATACTCGTACAGCTCTTCTAAAGGTGGTTCTCTTTCTAAACAATTGAGAAATACCCAAAGCTATAGTATCACAAATATTGGGAATAAGGAAAAATTGTGTTTCTTATCCTTTATCTATAATACAAAAGCTAGACTTTATAGGCTAGATACAATCAGAAAAGACAGCTAGAAATCAGGAAAAACAATCATATCCCTAGAATAATGGAGTTAACCAAATCAGCCTATAATCAGTGCAAAAAAAAAAAATCTACATTCTTGATTTATCTCACAAATCACTCCTAAGTTATATTCTCCAACACTCCCCCTCAAGCTGGGGAGTAAATATTCTTCATCCCCAACTTGCCAACAATTCTCTGAAAAATGTGGCCATCTATCCCTTTTGTTAACACATTTGCTAATTGTCCTTCTGTCAAGACATATGGCATACAAATTAATCCACAATCGAGTTTTTCTTTTATGAAGTGACGATCTATATCCATATGCTTGGTACGATCATGCTGCACTGGATTATGTGCAATATTAATAGCTGATTTTTTATCACAATACAACTTGATTGGCTTCTCTACTGAAATTCTGAGATTTTTCAGAATTATTCCCAACCTTAATAACTCACAAATTCCAAGTGCCATGGCCCAAAATTCCGCTTCTACACTTGACCTCGCATTACTGGCTGTTTCTTGCTTCTCTATGTTACCAGATCCCCCCCCCCCTCCAAGGAAGGCACAAAAACCCGAGGTTGACCTCCTATCTGAAACTGATCTGCCATAGTCTGAACCTGTGTACACTTCTAAGCTCATACGTGATCCTTTCTTGAAGAGCAAGCCTCGTCCTGGACATGACTTCAGATATTGAAGGATTCTATATACTGTTTGGAGGTGGACTCGTTTCGGGTTGTGCATGAATTGGCTTACAACACCAACCGCATAAACTATGTCAGGCCTGGTATGGGATAGGTAGATTAATCTTCCAACAAGTCTTTGGTACATTCCTCTATCCATTGGTTCATCATCGGCCGCTTCTCCGAGCTTGTGATTTGGCTCAATTGGTGTCTCCATTGGTCTACAGCCTGTTTTCCTTGTCTCTTTCAATAGGTCAATCATATACTTTTGTTGTGAGATGAAGATTCACTCCTTTGAGCGAGCAACTTCTATTTCTAGGAAGTACTTTAGCTTTCCAAGATCTTTCATTTCGAATTCCTTGGCCAACTTAGCTTTAAGTATCTCTCTTTCTTTTGGATCATTGCCGGTGACAATGATGTCATCTACATACACAATCAGCGCAGTGACTCCCCCTGAAGTAGAGTATTTTATGAACATAGTATGATCACCTTGGCTTTGTTTATAGTCCATTGCTAACATTGCTCTTGCAAACCTACCAAACCAAGCTCTGGGCGATTGCTTTAGTCCATACAATGCCTTCCTTAGTTTGCACACCATATTTCTCTTTGTGGTATTAAATCCTGGAGGGGCTTCCATATAGATTTCTTCTTTGAGATCACCATGCAGAAACGCATTCTTGACGTCAAATTGCTGCAAAGACCACTCAAAATTAGTAGCCAAAGACAAGAGAACTCTCACCATGTTCATCTTTGCCACTAGAGCAAAAGTTTCTTGATAGTCAACACCGAAGGTCTGAGTGTAACCCTTCGTTACTAGTCTTGCCTTATATCACTCAAGAGTCCCATTTGCATTATATTTTATTAAGAACACCCATTTGCACCCTACCGGTCTTTTTCCCTTTGGTAAACCATTTTCCAAGTTTTGTTCTTCTCGAGCGCATCCATTTCAACTTTCATAGCATGTTTCCACTCACTACTACTTAATGCCTCAGATAGTGTTTCAGGAATGGCTATTGAGTTTAGGTGAGTGAGAAAGGCTGTATGTGAGGGAGATAATTTTTCAAGGGAGACAAAGTGTGAAAGTGGGTGTTGTGTACACTGTCGGGTATTTTTCCGAACTGCAATGGGTAAGTTTAATTCCCTCTCATCAAACACAGGGTTAGGTGTATTTACCTGGCTAGTGTCTTTCTCCTAAATAATTTCCTTTCCAAGTAAATGGTTTAACTCTTGAGCTTGCCTTAGATCAGTCCTGTACTCCTTCTTTCTCGAGTAGACTTGGAGTGGTTTAGTGACTGCTGGAATGGCTGGCCTTGGAGTTTTAGTTGAGGCTCAGAAAGCATGATTGAGGGAACTTCTCCTGGTTGAGGACTCAATGGTAGTGGTGTAGGAACGGCTGATTGAGATGGTGGTGGTGATGATTTAGACTCTTGGTTATGTGACTCTTGATTCTAGAACCATGCAAGATCAGACCGTGCAAGATCAAGCACAAAGTCTAGAACATTGTCTAGGACATCATCATTCTCATCATAAGTCAATATTGTCTCCTCTTGATGAGAAGAATTATGGAAGAAACTCTCATGTTCAACAAATGTGACATCAATAGAAATGTAAGTTTTTCGAGTAGGTGGATGATAACATTTGTAACCTTTTTGGGTTGATGAGTATCCTATGAACACACACTTTAGTGCCTAGGGATCAAGTTTGCTTCGATGGTGAGCATGAATATGAGCGAAGGCGACACACCCAAATACTCGAGGAGGCAATCTATTTGGGGTTTGGAAATCTAGAAAGTGATATGAAAGTGTTTCCCAAGGACTTTTAAAATTTAATACTCTAGAGGGCAATTGAATGATTAGATGCGCCGTAGTAAGAACGGCTTCCCCCAGAAATATTTGGGAACTTTTCTTTGAAAAAGCAGGGCACGGGTAGTTTCAAGGTGATGCCTATTTTTCATTTCTGCCACTCCATTTTGTTGGGGTGTGTCAATGCATAATGATTCATGAATTTTTCCTTCCTTGCTAAGAACTGGTGACAAAATTTGGTTAAAATACTCTCTCCCATTGTCTGTCCTCACTCTTTTAATTTTCACCCCAAATTGTGTTCTTATCATACTATGAAAGGTTGGGAAAATATTGGCCACATCAAATTTTTGTTTCATGAGAAACACCCAAGTAACCCTAGTACAATCATCAATGAATGTGACAAACCAACGTGCCCTAGAAAAGTTAGCAATCCTCGATGGTCCCCAAACATCCCTGTGTATCAAATGAAAAGGAAACAATGATTTATTATTGCTTGGAAAGAAAGAAACACGTTTATGTTTGGCAAATTCACAAATATCACAATGAAGATGTTTCAAATCGACATTTTTGAACAAGGAAGGGAACATCAGACTAAGAGTCCTAAAGGAAGGATGACGGACCTGCATAAGATGAAGGAGAATTTGGTCTTTATTTGTGGATGAATCTGACAGTAACAAAGATGGATAACCAGCCCTAGCATTCAGTTTCCCATTCTCAAGCTTGAAATGAGACCGTCTTTCTCTTCAGCATTCCCAATCGTCTTCTCCTTTGCTTGGTCCTAAAATATACAAGAATTTTTTGAAAAAATGAGATTGCAGTTCAAGTTTTTAATAACTTGTCTGATAGAAATCAGATTGGTTGTTAATTTGGGCACATGTAAGACATTTCTCAAAATTAAGGATGGTCCTAGAGATACATCCCCTTGGCCTGCTACAGTAATTGATGATCCATCAGCTATGGTGATCTTTTTATTACTAGGGCAAGGATTATAGGTGGAAAAATTATGGGATGAGCAGGTCATGTGGTCGGTTGCTCCGGAATCAATAATCCAAGAGTGAACTGAGGCAGTATCTGAGACATTAAGCACATGTGGGTCAAGGAACATACCAGAAAGCACCAATGAATAGGCACCTGAAGGCTTCTTAAGTGAGTTGAGAAGAGACCTGAGCCGATCAATATCTTCCTTGTTGAACTCTCTCCAACCAAAATTTGGTTGATCAGTGGCATTATTAGTGTTGGTTTGTGCAACATAAGCTTGTCCCTTTTGTTGCTAGTTTTTTCCTCCCTAATTCTGGTTGGACTGATTGTGATTTTGTGGTCTCCCATGTGATTTCCAGCAGTTTTCCTTTGTATGACCATTTTCTTGCAGTAGTTGCATACAAGGTTACTCTTGCCCATCCCTTTCGAGTTAGGTTTCTTGTTTTCTGTAGTTGTAGTAGCAGCCAAACTTTTCTCTGAGGCTTGTTCATTAGCACCGGTTATGAGTAAAGTAGATCCCTCTAATGGCTAGACGTCCAACATGACTCCTCTTTTACTCTCTTCAGCGCGAATGGTTGCAATTGCCTCATTTAACGAAGATAATCCTTTTCCTAAAATCTGAACTCTTACAGGATTAAATTCCACGTTAAGACCTGCCAGAAAATCATACGTTCTATCCTTCTCAATGAACGCCTTCAGTGCAGTAGCATCCTCACTGTTTTTCATCTCGAGAACCTGGTAATAATCCAACTCGTGCCACAAATTCTTCAGATGATTTGCATACTCTATTACCGATCTATTTCCTTGTTTCGTTGCAGTAAGCTTTGTTTTGATTTCAAATACTTGGGCGGCGTCATCCACCTTTGAATAGGTTTGTCTAATTGCTTCCCATATCTCTTGAGCGGTAGATAAGAACATGACAGTGTCACTTATTTTCGGTACCATAGCATTCCAAAGCCATGACATGACCATGGAATCTTCTTCATCCCAAGCAGCAAACTTTGGATCTTCTCCTTAGGTCTTGTTCCAAGGAGATGGCCAAGCTTGTCTTTTCCTTTTAGAAAAGCTCGAACAAATTGGGACCACTTCAAGTAGTTTATCCCATTCAATCTAAACGCCGGCTGAATGTTCTGTAGGTCTCCAAGGATTGTTTGGACTGTAGTGTCCTTCAATTGTGTACTGGTCTGTGAGACTTCTGACATCTTGATCCTTTCTCTTCCAGAAACATACTATGAGCAGCGCTATGAAGTTTGTAGCGTGATGAAATATTTTCCCATAAAGAAAGTCTAAGGCTCGGATACCATATCACAAATATTGGGAATAAGGAAAAATTGTATTTCTTATCCTTTATCTACAATACAAAAGCTAGACTTTATAGGCTAGATACAATCAGAAAAGACAGCTAGAAATCAGGAAAAACAATCATATCCCTAAAATAATGGAGTTAACCAAATCAGCCTATAATTAGTATATTGACTAAATCAGCCTATAATCAGTGCAAAAAAAATCTACATTCCTTATTTATCTCACAAATCACTCCTAAGTTATATTCTCCAACGTATAGTTCATGATTGGTGAATAACAGCTCTTCGAGGAGTCATAAACTTTCACTCTAGATTTATCAACTAATCTAAATAACAAAAAGACTCACTCCCCTATTTATAGAGGTTAGGCTCAAAAGTCAGTCCTTATCAGATAAGGCCTCGAAAACTCGAATCAGAATCAAATCAGGATCAATATATGATAAACTTCACATGAAAACACATGATCTATTTATCGCTCCATTGGCAGGCCGAACTGGCAAATCGGCCTACTGAACTTACACCCTCGGCAGGCCAAACTTGAAGATCGGCCTACTGAAACTTCGATAAAAAGATCCCTAGGAATCTTTATTTTCCACCTGAGATTCTTGGGATAGAGCCTCAACTTTAGTTTAAATAACCCAATAGAGAAGTTATCTGATTAACACAGTCATATCTAGATAATCTCTAGGAAAATATATATTCATGATAATTCAATACGTTTATCTTGAATTAATTTATTCAAAATTAATCCAATCGATAAACAGACATGACTTATCTGATCCGATAATTCAACAAGTTTATCTTGAATTAATTTTCACAAAATTAATTCAAATGATAAACTTACATGAATTATCTGATCCTATCGAATTTTAGCCAATCTGATAATTTGACATAAGTCACAATTATTAGAAAAACATGCCGTATCATTACAAGATTTTTATGAGCTAGCAAATGAAACCTGATGAACCTATATAGTTCAAGCTCTCAATAATTATAAAACCCAATATCCCAGATATACATTTCATAATTATCAGTTCCAACGCTACTACACTAAAAGCTCAAAATTACACTCTCGAACTATATAGAATTGTGAAGCCTGTATAGCTAAGTCTCCATGATATATCATAATGTATCATATCCCTATAGGATTATCCATAATTGGCTTAAGGACAAGTTTTGTCTTACTTTTTCGATTATTTTTATCTTACGTTCTATTATTTCACCATCGAAAAACTTACCATTCAAAGACGATATACTATTCGGTTATGCCTATGTATCCAAATGATTAAGCGCTCTAGTTTTCTAATTATAGTATAATGCCTATAAGAGGATATCTCTACTCCTAAAGAAGAGCTATGAATTCTATATCTATGAATAACAGGTCTACACTATCAAAAGTCATACCTCCAATGTACCGGCATGCGTACCACTAGTAAAATGTGGATGTCACCCTTTAATACATCAAAAGACATAAGTCAAGACATCAAACCTATTATTCATCTTAGGATTAAGATACAACACAAATGATTGTCTAAAGTGAATCGATTTTCTGAGACAGAATTATTTATCTAAATCAATTCACTTTATGTCTCGATCCAACACATCGTCACCTATGACAATGCGCTAATGTTTCTATATACGGAGTCCACCTCCAATGGCCAAGGCCAACCATCTCTCATTAGGGATATAGAAAATATAACAATCTTTGCATAAATAAAGTGCCCATCTTTATTCCCTCGATTGCGGATCTTATAATTTAAACCGTCATCTTAAGAATCATGTCTTTCGCATAATTTGTCCATCATACGCCTAATTCTTAAAGGTTTAGATCGACAGCCCCAGACTTTTATTTGCTTAACATACATTCAACAAATATGAATGTAAAGAGGCAAGATTTGGTATATGAATAATAAATAAATTCTTTATTGATTAAAATGTTTCCAAAAACATATTACATTTTTACTCCTTAGGGCATACACGTCTAACAATCTCCCACTTGTACTAAGTAAGTAAATATGACAAATTTTGCATCTGTATAGCTTCCACATACCTCTCGAAGACTCTCGCAGTAAGTGTCTTTGTGAATGGATCAACTAAATTTTCCTCTAACATGATTTTGTACACAATGACATGCCAGCCCTCGATGAAGTCCTTTATCACATGATACTTCTGATCAGTATGCTTACTCTTCTTATGAAATCTTAGTTCCTTAGCATTAGCTACCGCTACATTGTTATCACAGTATAATGATACCACCTTATCCATACCAAGAACTACCTCAATATCCTCAAGAAACTTGTAGAGCCACACTACTTCTTCTGAAGCATCACTAGCTACCACATACTCGGCCTCCATCGTTGAATCCAAAGTGTAATCTTGCTTCGCACTTCTCCAACTGATGGCACTGTCACCTAGAGTAAACACAAAACCAGAAGTCTATCTTCTCGAATCCAAACAAGATTGAAAATCCAAATCAATGTATCTTAGAAGAGTCAAATCCTCACCTGAATACATAAGCATATGCCCTTGAGTCCTTCTCAGGTACTTGAAAATATGCTTGACTGCAACCCAATGGTTCGGTCCTAGATCCGCCTGAAATTGACTTACAATCTTGATAGCATAACAAATATCCGGTCATGTGCAAAGCATGGCATTCATGAACTACCTACTGCCAAAGCATAAGGCATGTTTTTCATGTATTCTCTTTCTTCCTCTAACTTTGGAGAGTCTTTCTTAGAAAGAGTAATTCTAAACCTAGATGCTTGCTTACCTTTCTTGAAATCCTGCATTGTAAATCTCCTAAGAATCTTATCTATGTAGTCCCCCTGTGACAAGGCTATCATTTTGTTCTTCCTATCCCAAAAGATTTGGAGACCGAGAACAAAATTGGCCTCACCTAAGTCCTTCATGTCAAACTACTTAGTCAACCATAATTTAACCGATGACAATACCCCAACGTCATTGCCAATTAACAGAATGTCATCTACATGGAGCAATAGAAAAACCACATTCACATCCTTTATGTGTTTGTACACACACGGTTTGTCTACATTTTGTGCGAACCCATAAGTCTTGATTACTTGATCAAATCTTATGTTCCAAAAACAAGAAGCCTGCTTAAGTCCATATATTGACTTTAGTAGCTTACAAACCTTACTCTCCTGACCCTTGACCTTGAACCCATTTGGTTGTTCCATATAAATGGACTCATCAAGATAGCTATTTAGAAAAGCCGTCTTGACATCCATCTACCAAATCTCGTAGTCAAGAGCGACAGCTATGGACAAGAGAATCTAGATGGACTTAAGCATGGCTATAGGTGAAAAGGTTTCATCGTAATCGATTCCTTCCTTTTATGTGTATCCCTTAGCCACCAATCTAGCTTTAAAGGTTTTGACCTTTCTATCCACTCCTCTTTTTCACTTGTAGATCCACTTACACCCTATGAGTGTTACCCCTTTGGGAAGATCCACAAGCTCCCAGACCTGATTAGTATCCATAGACTTCATCTATATGTTCATGGCCTTTGTCCAGAGTTTCGAATTAACATCCTCCATAGCCTCTGCATAAGTGTAAGTGTCCCTGTCATATTTATCTAGGTCAACCAAGAAGGCCTCACCATTGAACATATACCTCTCGGGTTGACGCCCGATTCTCTCACTACGCCAAAGCCCTTTAGGCTGTTGTTCAAGTTTGTTTGGTTTTTCTATATCGATTAGAGTGGTTTTTACTGGAACCTCTAAAGTGATCAAATCATTCCTCAACTCCTTTAGTACCACTTTGCTTCGAGGCTTAAAGTTGTCCATGTGACTCTTTTTAAGGAAAGTTGCGTTAGTTGAAACCATGACTTTATTTTCCTTTAGCTTATAGAAATAACCCCTTTTAGCCCCTTTTAGATACCCTACAAACATGCAAACCTCTGAACATTTTTCCAACTTATTTGCAACCCTAAACAGGACATGAGCCACACATCCCCATATGCAAATATGGTTTAAGGATACTTCTTACTCGTCCATAACTCGTGACGAGTTTTAGAAACCAATTTTGAAGGCACATTGTTTAAAAGATAACATGCGGTTTATAGAGCATATCTCCAAAAAGACAAAGGCAATGATGGATAACTCATCATGGACCTTACCATGTCCAACAAAGCCTTATTTCTTCTCTCCGTTATGCCATTCTGCTACGGAGTGCCCAGCGCAATGAAATGTATAAAATCTCATTCTCTAATAAGTGTCCCAAGAACTTATCAAAAAGGTATTCATCACTTCGATTGGATCGAAGTGCTTTTATGGTTACCTTTCCACTTTAGCCCAAAACTCCTTAAACTTGTCATAAATTTCGCTTTTGTGGTGCATCAAGTACACATACCCATACCTTGAGTATTCATTAATAAAAGGGATGAAATGCTCATACCCTCCTCATGCCCAGGTATTCATTGGTCCGAAAACATCACTATGCACAAGTTCTAGAACCCTTCGACCCTATTGCCCTTAGACGCAAATGGTCTTTTGGTCATTTTACCCTTCAAACAAGATTCATATTGTGGTATAGATTCCACCTTTAAGTGACTTAAAGGTTCACCCTTTACCAATCTTTGAATCCTATTTAGGTTAATATGACCAAGTCACAAATGCCAAAGATAATTCTTATTAGAGTGAGAAGTTTTAAGTCTTTTAGAGTTATTATCATTTATCTAAGCATTAAGCAGTAAGTCCATCTTAGGTTTGATAAAATATAGATTATGTTGCATCCATCTAGAACAGATAAAAGATTTATTTTTACGAATCACCATTTTATTATTAAAAGAAACCAAATAGGAGTTTTTAAATAAACAAACTACATAAATTAAATTCCTTTTAAATTTAGGAACATAAAAACAATCTTGCAAAATTAAATTCTTATAATTAGCAAAATAAAAATGAACGTATCTCGTTGCTTTCACTAAGACCAAGGATCTATCGCCCATCCAAAGCGTGAAGTCCTCATGTAGCAGACTTTTAGTTTCTTTGAACCCTTGCAGAGAAACACAAACATGATTAGTTGCTCCAGAATCTATGACCCAAATGTCACTAGATTCCTCAACTAAACAAGTTTTTAAATACATAAGATCACACCTACCTCCTTAGGAAAGGAAGTCCTTGTAATTCTTCTTTATGTGCCGACCTTTCCGTAAAAGAAGCACTTGAGCAGCTTTGAGTTCTTCTTCTTCTTTTTCTTGTTCTTGCTATTTACAGGAACAAAAGACTTCCTATACTTAGCCTGTTGCTTTTTTCCATTCCTAGGGTTAGGATTGGAACCAAAAGCAATTGCTAAGTTGGCCTTGCCACCAGTAGGAGACTCCCTGATCAACAGTTTAAACTCCTATAGCCGCTTTAGCAACTCTGTTAAGGTCATTTCCCATCTATTGCTTAAATTAAATGTAGCTCTAAACGGGATAAACTCCTTAGATAGAGTCTTAAAAACCATAGTCAAATGAGTTTCAGCATTAATGTCAGCTCCATTGGTTTGAGCCTCAGTGAGGTAACCCGTGACCAACATCATATGCTCATTTACAAATGTCCCTAGTCTTTGTTTGTAGTTTAGAAGTTTCTGAAGCGCCCCTTGGCACTTAGTTAAGGCCTGACCTCCAAGCATGTCTTCCAAATTATCCAAGATCTGCTTAGCAGTCTCATAATCCTCATGTTGAGCCTACAGCACGTTATTCATGCTAGCTATAACATAGCAGCGGGCCTAACCATTGGCATCTTCCAATGATCAAAATGATCATATGCTTAGATTTGATCATTGGCAGAATCTCCCATAGGCTCAGGAGGACAAGGTGTCATTAGCACAAATTTCAATTTCTCAAAGGACAGGATGATGTTTAAGTTTCGTTTCTAATCATTGTACTTCTCAACAGTTAATTGGTTTTTGTCAAGTATCGATGATAAAGCGTTTTTAAACATTTTTAATCTATAATAAAGAACCATATACCAAACATAAGCAAACATATCATAATAATTTAGGAAGATAACAATTATGCAAAATATGCAAATGTGTTTAGGTGTAAAAGCCTTGAAAATATCACAACCTTACAATAATAATTCCCAACTCAGAATTCAACAAGCTCCTAGAGGAGTCTTGCCAAATTCAATCAAGAACACGCATCTCTTCCTGATTAATATATGCCATCGAGGACCCGTATGATTCAACATATATTAATAATTGTTTCTTTGGCCATCAATTTTATTAACAGAGCTCCTAGGGGAGGTTAATAATAAAATTAACGTGAGTGTATAACAATCATTTCAATATTTTATCCATGATTTACAATCACCACCTAGAGGTGTGTAACCATAAATCATACTAAAATACCTTATCCTCTCAGAGATCCAACCTAGTACATGATGAAGTCCCTTCCTAGGGGTCGGAACCACCATGTGCTACCTATGGACAAACGATGGAGGCTGTAGGTCCTCTCTTCAAAAACCTTTTCCCACTTATTCTTTTAAAATCAAGGTTTTATTTTATAAAAATGCATGAACAATTTTTAAATGAGTGGCACTCCTTATTCTATATGACATGTTATCAATATACATGGCAAATCATATTATAATGCAGACAAGCAAAGCAATCACATAAAGCCACAAGCAAAATAATAAATAACTATAATATTATGGTTCCACCTTAGAGAAAAAAAAACAAAGATTACAAGAGATAAATCGAAACATATTATCGATTCTTCATCCTTAAATCTTCAAATTGTATCATTCTTCATGTAACTCCCATCTTCAAGTCTTCAATCCCGCATAGATCAAAAACTCCATATTTTCGATCATATCCAAATTTAATATTGCTCAAAATTGTCCCAAAAATAAAATCAAAATTGCACCAAAATGCACCTTTTCTGAAAAATTTATAGTGTGACAGGTCTACCGACCATGACCCTCCGGCTTGTCAATCTTTTCAGATCGGCCTGTTGGTCACGACAGTTCAGCCTGTCCAATTGGAAAGTTTAGCTTGCCGCTAGAGCCATTAGATTTCTGCCTCGCAGATGGCCTACCAATCCTAAAGGTTCAACCTATCGGTCTACGACCACCGGCCTGCCGAACCTGAGGGTTTGGCACGTCGAACGAGCAGAAATCACAACATCTAGAAAATACATCTTTTATGCAGTTTTTCAATTTTATTTTCAAAAATTCAAAAACATAAAATTAGAAGCTCAAGAAATACTTTAAAACGTTATCATGAATCTTCTAGATCTGTCTTCTAGATTCGTCTTCTCCAAATAATTATTTAATTACAAAATTCTTGCAAATTTCAAATTAAATAGTAATTCTTGGACAGAGATGATAGTCTGTTATCTAATTACATGAAAAACCTATATACATATTCTAACCTTTAAGGAACCATAGCTGGCATAAATTAATTAATTAATTAATAATTTAATCAACCATAATTAATTAATAAACATTCACCATATAATTCACGATAACACAAAAATATATAAAAACCTAGAGTGCCAACTCTCTAAAAAATTAAATTCAAGCATAGGAGAGATCAATATCACATAATTTATTCATATAGCATGAACACAAACTTGTAAATTTACGTAAAAACCATGTCTCTAATACCAATCGTTGAAAAAATGGTATGCAGTGGAATTTTAAAATTTTTATACTACAGAATTTTCTAAAACACAAGTTTGACACACTATATGCATAAATTAACCAGACTTACTAACCTTGTAAATGCCAAAAAGCTCCGCAATCTAGAAGAGAAGTAACGTTCTAAAAGGACCTCAACCAATTGGCCTTATTTGCTATGGGCACACTCGTATAGCTCTTCCATAGGTGGCTCTCCTCCCAACCAATGAAGAAACACCCAAAGCTATAGTTCGTGATTTGTGAACAATAGCTCTTCGGGGAGTCACAGAGTCTCACTCTAGATTTCTCAACTGCTCTAAATAACAATGAGACTTATTCCCCTATTTATAAAGGTTGGGCCCAAGAGTTAGTCCTTATCAAATAAGGCCTCAAAAACTCAAATCAGAATCAAATCAGGATCAATATCTGATAAAATCTGCATGAAAACACGTGATCTATTTATCGCTCGGTTGGCAGGCTGAACTAGCAAATCGACCTGCAGAACTTACACCATCGGCAGGTCGAACTTAAAGATTGGCCTACCGAACCTTTGATAAAAAGATCTCTACGAATCTTTATTTTTCACCCAAGATTCTTGGAATAGAGCCTCAGTTTTAATTCAAATAATCCAATAGAGAAGTTATCTAATTAAAACAATCATATCTAGATAATCTCTAAGAAAATAAATATTCATAATAATTCAATAAGTTTGCCTTAATTAATTTATTCAAAATTAATCCAATCGATAAACAGACATGAATTATCTGATCTGATAATTCAACAAGTTTATCTTGAATTAATTTTCACAAAATTAATTCAATCGATAAACAAACATGAATTATCTAATCCTTTCGAATCTCAGCCAAACTGATAATTTGACACAAGTCACCAATTATTGAAAAAGCACGTCATATCATTACGTGATTTTTGTAAGCTAGCAAAAAGGTCCTGATAAACCTATATAGTTTAAGCTCCTGATAATTATGAAACGCAATATCCTAGATACATATTTCATAATTATCAGCTCCAATGCTACTCTAGTAAAAGCTCAAAGCTACACTCTCGAAATATATAAAATTACAAAGCCTGTATAGCTAAGTCTCCATGATATATCATAATATATTATATCCCTATAGGATTATCCATAATCGGGTTAAGGGTAAGTTCTATCTAACCTTTTGATTATTTTTATCTTACGTTCCATTATCTCAACATCAAAAAACTTACCAGCTAAAGATGCTATACCATTTGGTTAAACCTATGTATCCAAATGGTTGAAAGCTCCTGTTTTTCAATTTTAGGATAACACATAAAAGAGGACATCTCTACTTCTAAAGAGGAGCTATGGATTCGATATCTATAAATAACAGGTCTACGCTATCAAGAGTCATGCCTCCAACGTATCGACATACGTACCACTATTAAAAAGTGGATGTCATTCTTTGGTATATCAAAAGACATAAGTCAAGACAACGGACCCACTATTCATCACAGGATTAAAATGCAAAACCAATGGTTGTCTAAAGTGATTCAATTTGCCAAGATAGAATTATTAATCTAAATCAATTCACTTTATGTCCCAATCTAGCACATCGTCACCTATAACAATGCACCAATGTTTTTATTTATAGAGTCCACCTCCAATGGCCAAGACAAACCATCTCCTAGACAACATAACAATCTTTGCATGAATAAAGCGCATCACTTTATTTCCTCAATTGTGGATTTTATGATTTAGATCGTTACCTTAAGAATCATATCTTCTGCATAACCTGTCCATCATACGCCTAATTCATAAAGGTTTAGATCGACAGTCTCAGACTTTTGTTTGCCTAACATACATTCAACAAATGTGAATGTAAAGAGGATAAGATTTGGTATATGAATAATAAATAAATTCTTTATTGATAAAAATGTCTCCAAAAACATATTATATTTTTACTCGTTAGGGCATACACATCTAATAATATGGTCGTTCATAGTGGTTCTTGGGTGATATTTAAAATGGTACAATCTTTTTCTCATCAGGAGCTTATTTTGATTTTTTTTTTCAGAAATTCATCCTACTTCGCCTTCCATTGCTTGTTCGCAAAAGTCTCATTCTTAAATACGTACTTCTATTCTCTAGACAGGCATAAACGGATTGGCCCACATGCCAGGTGGTTGATTGTCTTCCAATCCTTCTCATCCACATTATTTGGTTTCTCTTTTTTGATGGTGATGTTTATACCTTGCTGGAAGAGAAAGTCTAGCAGCTCACTTTGCCACATGTCGAAATGACTGGTACCATCAAACACCTCCACCATAAATTTTGCATT
>CAMOHE010050248.1:0-39096 GCA_946598075.1 Artocarpus hirsutus
GAATTTTATAGAGTTGTTTCTACGAAATTATTATGTGAGTTTAAGGGAAAAGTTTTAAGAAACTAGTACCTTAAACTTAAAAGTTTAGGTTATAAGAAATTATGGTTTGACTATTTAAGAAGGTTTGATGCAACAAATGTACTAAGTTTTCAAGAGAAAATATTATATGATCATTTGTAATAAGAAAATGTTTATATAAGTTTTATGCCAAAATATAAGTAACGATTTTATGAATATGTTTTTAGGAATTTACTTTTATGAAAGTTAGATGAATATGCTTCAAGAATTATTATTATTATGACGATGTAAATAACGAGTTTCAAGTAATTATTATTATGATAAGTTCTGAAAAGATTAAGTTTTAAGATAATAATATGTTATTTTTAAGATGTTAAATTACAAGTAAAATATATAAATAATTGTTAAGAAAGTTTCGGAGAGCATTTAAATAGGTTTTGATTTTAATATTTAATTTAAAATTGTTTTGAAAATAGTTTTATTTAAATTAATAATTGTCCTTAAAGTAATAGTTGATAGATAACCATCCTTATATTTTAAAAGGAAAAGTTCAAGGAAATTATTATAGTTATACTTCAAGAAATTATTATAGTTATGTTAAAACGTAATAATTATTATTACGTTATTATCACGTTTGAGAGTTTATGTTATTATGTTCGGTTTACGAAATTAAGTTTTCGAGAAATGATTATTACATCTTTTAAAGTTGTATGTTGAGAATTCATTCTCTTTAAGAACTCATTATTCCCTCTAAGGTTTCATGTCAAGGATTACACAACAAAAATCCATTTAAAAAAAAAATTATTCCAAAATTTCTATACTTTATTAATAAGTATGTTTAAGTTAACGATCACGTTAAGTCAAGTGACGGCCACGTAGGTAGGGTCGTCACAACACGGATCGATGAGTCCCTTGAACTATCGGCCAAACTACCACTTAAGATCGATGAGATTGTGCACATGCTCGCATAGCGTCTCCATCTTTAGCTCCAACAACAGTGCCTTCTTCCTCAACTCTAGTGATGGGCAAAATTAAAAGAAAACAAATTTATCACAAAACCAGCTGCTATTTGCCTAATTTTTGAAAAGTTGGGACACATATTTTGTTGTGGGTGAAACAGGGGCCACCTAACCTACTTTCCCATTCTTTTGTTTTAATGTATTTTTTTAATGTTAAGATATTATATGAAAAAAATAGCATTAATAGGTTATTTAGGAATGTAGATCAAACAAATCAAACCATAAATTAATTTTGCTAGCACTGTTTTCTCTTATAAATTTTGACTAACTTTAGTTCAGTCTTTTAGTTTGAATTGGATTCCTAAACGACCTATAAGTTTCTCTCTATTTATCTTTTCTGGCTTTGCAGCTTCAAGAACACCATAAAAATTCCATCAATGATAAAATGCAGCAGCCCAGAATAAGTGCTACACTCGACGGATTTTGTTTTAAAACTTAAAATCATGAATGAGAAAAAAAATTGGTAGGTAATCTCTCCAATTTCTTTGCTCTTTCTTTGTGAAATTCATGTTAAAATTTTGGGTTGATTTCACTTTTAGTCCCCGAACTATACAACTTGTCATGTTTTGTCTTTTGA
Organism: Artocarpus hirsutus; assembly: GCA_946598075.1. Taxonomy (NCBI): domain Eukaryota; kingdom Viridiplantae; phylum Streptophyta; class Magnoliopsida; order Rosales; family Moraceae; genus Artocarpus; species Artocarpus hirsutus. The sequence goes on from CAMOHE010050248.1 coordinate 1,615, forward strand.
ACTTTAAACATAGTAAATCACACCCCTAACTATTCAACTTGTTTCATTTTAACCCTTCTGTTACTAAATACGTTAAATATCAATAGAATTGAATTAATAATTTCACTTTTGCTTTTAAACTATTCAACTTATCCTATTTTAACCCCTAAACTTGAAACTATAACAAATCACCCCTTTGAACTGTAAAACTTATCATATTTTTGCCCTTCAGTTACTAAATCTATTAAATATTAACGAATTAAGCTACACACACATATATATATATATATATACATATATACTTGATCGATTAATTATAAATCGATAGTTAAATTAAATCTTTTATAATCGAATTTCATGCATCTCAAGTTTACAAATGGGGAATTTATTTTTTGAAAAAATGAAACTTCGTTAAACTAAAATTAGGACAAATAAAGTTACATAACATTGCTCACTAAAGGCACAAATGATCCTGGACAAACAATTGGATCCACAAGTAAAAAATAAAGCACAGGGACAAAAGATGACATCGTGTAATAACCAAAAAATCTCAAAATTATTAAGTTTGATTAATTAAGGATTTTTTTCATAACTACGGCATTAAGTTTATAAGAAAATATAAGTTTAGAACTTATAAGTTTAAGTTTCAATAAGAATTACAAAAAACGTTGATGAGAGAATTCATGTAATCAAGTTGAGATTTTCTTTAGAAACTCAAATAATTAACTAAACGTAAAGATTCATGGAGTTACAGCTAAAATTTCATAATTATGTAATAAAATTAAAATTGTTAATATGTAGTATTGCGAAGCGCTAGCTAAGAGGAACTTGTAAGAACTCAATTTAAGGTTAGAAACCCTCATAGCGCTTGGGAACTTTAGAAGTCTAAATCACGATTTAAGTATGCTTTATAATTATAAATTTTTCAATTAACGTGTATTTAAGAATTCTTAATAACAATAAGACTTTAGTAATAAATAATATTATAATTACATAATTTTACGTGCGTTATGTATGAAGCATGTAGCAAAATATGATGTTATGATAATATACTTGGATAATTAAAAATAATTACTCAGTGTGCTAAAGTAAGCTTTTATAATTCAGTAACTTCGTGTGTGGGTCAAAGTAGCGATTCATAAGAATCACAATTAGAATATCTAAATTGAGATTAATTAAAGAAAAAGAATTTCTAACTCAGTATGGTTTTACAGAATTCCTACATGATGTCAGTTTAATAAGAAAAATTTAGATCATAGTGATCAATAACTCAACACCATAATTCAGAAATACCGAGCACAAAGTTTATGAATATAAGAGTGATTTAGATTTTAATGAGATCATAAGGCATGAAAAGAATTTTTTAAAGTAAAAAGGATTAATGAAAATTTGAGAATTTACAATATCTTATACGTGCATAGTTAGTTATTCATAAGTGTAAATGATTATGTGAAATTCATAATAATACTAACAACAAAAACAACGTTAATGGAGTTCACAAGCATTTCATGTATCATTAAGACAATGTAATATCACAAAAGGTTTACTTTTTGGTCCATGTTGTGACTAAGGAAAGTTTAAAAGCATCCCTAGATTGGATATAGACCCATGAACGACTTTTATTATAAGTAGTCCCCGTTTTACTATACGCATGAAAATTGTGCTAAGTTCAGAACTTGAATTAAATTGATTTATAGATTGTTAATTTAATTTATAAAAATTTTTTATAAACTATTATTTTTATGATGAAATTAGAAGTCTAAATATGATTTCATATTAAGTATAAAAATATAGTGGAATAAAAGAAGAAATTTACAATGAGAAATATATGTTTTATTTATTAGTTAGCATTTTTAAAAGTTTAGAATTTATTAAAAATTATTTTGATCAAAGAATCAATTTTAAGGTTTGATCAAAGCTCTATATACAAAATATTATTCTTAGAAAATATATATATATGGTAAAAATAGTTAATCACCAATTTTAAAGATAAAAAGTGTCAAAGTTTATTATTTTAGAACAAAATCATGAAATCCATAAAGTATAGATAAATTTATGGAATTATAGATATTTTAATAAGGCAATAATATAGTAAGAAAGTTAGAATTTGTTTAATTTGAATAATATAGTAAGAAAGTTAGAATTTGTTTAATTACTTTTTTGAAAAAAACAAAGTATAACAGTTTTAGAAAAATGGTTATGGACACATAAATAGTAAAGTTTACGGATTAAAATTTGATCAACCCGACTACAAACGCAGATTAAACTTCAAAGGCTCATAGTAGTGTCTATATATCCAAGTGGAAAAAAAAAAAAAAAAAACCAGCCTATAGTGCCCATAAATTTTTAGTATAAATTTAACCAATAATAATAAGTTTGCATTGCATTAGAAGTATTACTCAGATGCCTAACTTTGACTAATTTTAGTTTAAGTTAGTTGGTACAATATGAAGGCTTAGTTTCCTTGATCTAGAAGCTCCATGTTATTACAATTTCCTCAATTTGAGTTATTTGTTGACATGTGTTTTAAACATATGGCTATTTTATTCATTTTTTTTACTTTAATAATTAATTACTTTTAAGTTTTATTGTCCATTCTTTCTGTTAATATATATATATATATATATATATATATATACAACGCTTATTTTTAGTTTTGTTATTATAATTATCATACAAGTATAACATTTATTAATAAATAATTATTTTATTCGTAACAATTTACATACATATGAAATATAATAAAATAAGCCGACACTTTACTCTTTACCTTTTATGAATATTCCACTATGCAGAAAACCCTCCTCCTATTTAGTTCTATTGTATTCCTCATGTTTCTTAAACATCTTGATTTGCACAAGTCAAGTGCACTTCTTTAACGATTTTGAAAGTAAGCCTATCTTCTTATTAATGTATATTCATTTGGTTTTCATAATCTTCTAATAAATCACTTTTTGTTACATATATATATATATATATATATATATATATATTTTGAAGTATGTATGAATGTGAGTGTTTAAAAAAGAAACGTTTTTCAAAGCTCGGAACCTAAAATGATCATGAACACTCAAAACACTAATGGCTTGTGTATCTTTGACTGGAAGCAATAATGTTTTAAACTTTTATGCTCTAGTTGATATGAGTGAAAAGTGAAGAGAAAGAAAATATTTAAAGGTTTTTGGAATGAAAATTAATATGATGTGATGTTTGGGAGAAAAAAATTAGAATAGAAAAGAAAAGTAAGTGAAAAAATGGCATGTAAGTCTCACCAAAATTGATCTTTTCAAATATAAGTGGATTTTGTGACAGAAAAGTTTGACAATAATGCAAAGAAAGTAAAGTTATCAATTTGTCCTTCTTTTTCATCAAAATTCTAACAAAAAATTTGGGTGTTAAATTAGAGAAATAGCTAAATAATATTTAGGTGAAATGGTAATTGTATTAATAGTAGTTTTTTCATTCCTTTAGTTTTTCTGACAATACTAAATAAGAAAAGATAAAATCATTTTCTTTTCACCTTTACATACCAAACAAGTAAATGAAAAATCAAAATCTTTTCTTTCCCTACAGTTTTTTGTTCTTCATAATTTTCTTTTCCGTCTTATTTTCTTTGTTTCTTACCAAACGGAACATAAGTGAAAATTTTAAAACAATACCATAGAAGTTGTTTTTCTTAAGTTGACCCAAGATGGTGGGGAAGAGGTTGAGTTGTTGTTGTTGTTGTTTTTTTTTTTTTTTTTTTTTTTTTTTTTTTTTGAGAAGTTTAAGGGGTAAATTAACAAAACTAACGTTAATAAAAAAATAATAAAGATTTCATAAGAAAATCTATATTTTAATCTCAAAGATATATGAGATATTTTGAAAATTATTTCAATCTTTTCTTTCCAATTCTAAGAAAGATTAATCCCTAAATAAAAATCTGTCAACTAATGAGGAACCCCATGTTAAGATTTTTTTTTGGGTCTAGCAAACTATTATCGGCCTGTTATTGAAAGTTATTCGTAGAAAGTCGTAATGTTAGCAGACTTATTGAAGAAAGACAAGAACCATTTCTGCAATTTATCAAACCATGGGCAGTAATCCTATCTATGACTCTAGGCTGGGCAAGGTTGCTTTGGTGTGTAATTGATTAAGCCAAAAAACACTTTTTTAGTAGTCTCAACGTCCTCATTGAGGGTCGTTGTGCGAGATTTCAAGTAGTCCATGACTTGGTCTTTGAATCGTAAGTTTCAGCCCGTTCCCAGCTTTTGCCTCGGTGACTGGCGTTGTTGGCAATGATCTCTAGGTTTGATTCACCAAGGTGACCTGCCAAATCTATTATTTAGATCCAACCCACCCATGTTTGGCTAAGTGGTGGGAACCATAATTTCTACTACAAACTCAGTTATAAATAATATAAAGCTCTCATATGTTACAATAATAAATAAAAAAATATTACAGTGTAAAACTTTCATATGCTACAATAAAAATGGTTCTAACTACTGGTTTCCACCACTCTTCTAAACACCCCTCTTGCGAGCAAGCTTAAGCACAGAAATCGAATAGGTTGTTCAGGAGCTAAAAGAGATTGACAATAAATAAGAGTATAGAGGTGCCTGGCTTTTTAACACCAGCAAATCGGCATATCGCTGCTTCTATTCTTAGGCATCCTGACATTCTATGTGCACTTTGCTTAAGACATTCTATTTGAACTTTTCTCAAAAACAAAAGAAATCAGAGTGCGTTGAGCTCAGCTCTTCAAATGAAAAAGACAAACAAAGAAGTGCTCAGTTTTATTCGAAAACCCAACGCTTCCGACAAATCTTTCTTCATTTTTAGACCAAAAAAAAGGAAATTTGTGATTGTCAAACTTTTCTGTCACGGGCATAGACCGATGATTCGACAAATCTTTTACGGGAAAAGATAGCCACCATACTCGAAGCCTTCGTTAATGCCCAATCAAATGGTTTCATCAAGCCAAGTCCAGGAAGCAGTTTCCCCTTCTTTCTTTCCAGGCGAATGAAAATAAGTGAATAAAGAATATTTCCTACTAAAAGATCAATCCAATAATACCACTCACTCGTAAATAGGGTACTACTTCTTCCTGAATCTCTGCTATTTGAATATAGAATATCATGACAATGAAAAATAATGAACACCTTTCATTTCTTCAATCTTTGATAAGAACTAATAAATCATAACTCAAGTTTCATTTAAATAAATCATTTTATTTACTTGAGGTTCATACTTTACTTATATCAAAAGTTAAAAAAGCAGTAAAAATTAGAATAAAAAGTGCAGTAACAGTAAATGCTCCGTGCTTCCATGGTCTTGTCATCTTGTGTTTTCCCTTGAAACCCTTTTTTTTTTTTTTGGTTTTGGGAATTATTCCCTAGGCTTTCAATAGGACCATGCCTTAGATTTTAATCCAAGATCATCCCTTGGCTTGGTTCATTCTCTTGGTTAGTTGATCCCTTGCTTAGTTTGGTCAATTTATTGTCTTTCTTTTACTTGAAGGATAAAGACTTATGGTTGAGGAGAGGGTTTGATAAAGACTCGTAAAAAATAAAATATAAAAGTAACTTAACTATCTTTATATTGAGATGAATTATAAAAATAAAGAAAAATACATAAAATACCTCTTATATTTTGTCTAAATACACCTTTTGTATTCTTCTTATTAATTTCCAAAACAACTTTTATGTTTATCAAATGAGACTCAAAATACCTATTAAAATAATAATTTTTTTTAAAACGACAAGATATTCTTCCCAACCTCATGAAATACAGTTTAAAATATTATTAAATCAAAAATAAAATAAAGTGCATCTTAAAAAAACCCAAAAGTCTTAAAACATTGACATATTTGCTTGATTGAAGCATATAATATAACGTGGAAAGGGTAACCTTTGTATTTTAAAAATTTAATTGCTGTAACGTGTATTTTGAGTATGATTTTATAGACATAAGAGGTTATTTGGCTATTTATATAACAAAAGGGGCAAAAGTGAATTAAGGCAAAACACAAGGGCATTTTAGGTATTTTCTCCAATAAGATGAATTTACAAACTTAATATCCAATTTGTCTACCAACGTAAAGTTTATAGTGCATTTGTGGAAAAATATCTTGAGCAATTTTTGCCTATGAATTATCGTCCAGCAACAAATTTTAGAATTTAGGATCTTATTTGTCAAAGTGAAACATTGGGGGGTCCAAATTACTAAACATGGAAAGTTTAGGGGTGCATTAGCCCAATTTAAAAGATATTAATTGCGTGTACTTTTAGGCAGCCAACGAAGCACCACAAAACGTCGACGTTTAGGGAGTGGACCGACTGAAGGCCGGCGACGAGGCAGAAATAGAAGAGAAAACAAAAAAACCAATAACAAAAATAATAAAATAAGAAAATTAATTCAACGAAGCCTTGTTTAGACCCTCGAAGTTGGACCCAAAAAAGAACAAAAGAAAAAAAAGAAAGAAAAGAAACCCGGGGGGGGGGGGGGGGGGGGGGCCCCCATTTTCCTTGCTCCCAAACGCCAAAAATCGCAACCCTAACCCACCGCCTTTCTTCTCTCTTCTTTTTCTTCGTAATTTCTCAACCGGATGTTCTAATTGCACGACCATCTTCACGGATCTGGGTTTGAAGAGAGGTGCGTTTTACTTTCTTTTCAAATCTTCCATCTCTCTCTCTCGTTCGCCTTTTTCAAGGGCTTGTTGTGTGAAAATTTTCATGGTGAATTTGAGCTGATTGATCCGATTAGGACATCGCTTTGATCTTGATGGATCTGATATTCTTCTTCCTTTATTTCATTGTTTTGTTCCTGTCTGTGAATACGGTCAATTCTCTCTCCTTCTCAAATGTTTGTAGATTTTTTTTTTCTATATATGTGTTAAAATTTTCTTTATTGTTCTGTGTATGGAATATGGATGAAGGTTGCTGGTGGTTTATGAAAATTTTGACTTTTTTTTTAAATTTTTAAAATTTTAATATTCTTTGCTTTTGATTTGATTGTTTGTGTTGGACTGCTGGAAATTGATGCGTATTTTCTTTTGATATAACTGATGTTTTGTAAGCTTTATCCTACGTTGAAAGGAAGTTGGGTTGTTTGACTTTGTTTGAAATTGATTGGAATTTTCTAGGTTTCAGAGACTATGACTCTTTTGGATTTGCTGGTCCGGTTTTTGAAATTGATATATGTTTGAATTCTTTTTTAGGAGATTCTATACTTAAAACATTGAGTGTTCCTCAAATAAATGGAATGTCTACAAGTTAATCGCTTGTTGGGCTTAAAATGATTAAATGCTATTAGTATTATTATTATTACACGCTTATTACGAAAATTAAGGTAGTTATTTTTTAGGTTATGGATTGAAGTATGTATTGAGTGGTGTTAATGTGGATGCTTATTTTAGGTAATTGGTGAGGATGGTAGGACACGTCTGTGCATGGACTTGGGTTTGTGCAGTGCTTAGATATTAGTATGTTAAGTCTCGTAATGTGTGGTTTTGTGTGTGAAGGTCTGTGGATGTTTATGTAAAATGTTTCTGCTACACGTATTTATAATTCAGGAGGTTGCCTCCAATAAAAGGGATGCTATTTATTATTAGCCTTTTACATCGTTGTTATTTGAAATATTCAGCTTATGTGCCTGTGAGCGTTAATGCTTTTCTGTTTCTCTGTGAGGAATGGTCTTTAGGGTAAAATGTTATCATCAGAAATCGCATATTTAATATTAAGCAAGTTTTATTAATTTAATTTAGCATTGACATGGATTGAAAAAAATCTTGTGTTAATGATGTTTCCATTTCATTAATGATTCATCGTGCTTCTGAATTTGCATTGTCATAAAATTGTTTATTTTCCTATTATGCGTCTCTACTTTTTTGGCTTTAAATGTTGATCCTATTTTCATCTATTCAAGGCGAATATCTCATCATTGTATAGTAAATACAAATCACATTAGCATTTTGGCCTAATCTTTTCCTTATGAGACTTTACACAGCTTGTCACGGTGTGTGAAAATTTTTTCTTTACAACCTTTTAGATTGGATGCTTACCTGTCTGATTAAGTATTTGAGCGAGAAGCAGCTATACTTGAATGATTTGTATTTTAGCTTTCTTCAAATGATTGGTCTGGTGTGGGTTTAGAAGCTTGAAAGTTTAGTTGCTTAAATTTCTCTGTACTCCTTTACGTCCTTTCATTCTCCTGCTGTTAGAAAAGTAACTTTTAGTTGATGAGATTATGTATTTTCTCCAGATTTAATGCAGTTGGACGTTTGTCAGAGATGTTTGATCGATGATGATAGTACAGATAGATAAAATGTCTGCTCCTTCTTCGAGGGAGCGTGCTCAACAGCTGTTCGACAAGGTACTTTAATTTTTAAATGAAAATTTATATTTGTTGGATTTTTTATATTTCTCTATGTAATTTTCTTGTTTCATAGGACCTTTCTTTTCCTCCATTTGAATATTACATATTTTTCGGGGTTTCATATGTGTTTTTCTGTACAGATAAATGAGTTGGAGAATAAGCGTCGGAGGTCTGCTCAGGCCCGAGTTCCATCAGATCCTAATGCTTGGCAGCAGATTCGTGAAAATTATGAGGCAATAATTCTGGAGGATCATGCCTTTTCTGAGCAGCATAATATTGAATATGCATTGTGGCAGTTGCATTACAGGAGGATTGAAGAACTAAGAGCACATTTCAATGCTGCCTGTTCTTCTGGTTCAAACCCATCGCAGGGTGTGAAGGGCCCTACACGGCCTGATCGACTAACGAAAATAAAACTGCAGTTCAAAACCTTTCTTTCAGAAGCAAGTGGTTTTTACCATGATTTAATAGTGAAAATCAGAGCAAAGTACGGGCTTCCTCTTGGTTATTTCTCAGAGAGTTCAGATAACCAGAGTGTCACGGAGAAAGATGGAAAAAGATTCGGTGAAGTAAAGAAAGGTTTGATATCATGCCATCGTTGTTTGATCTACTTGGGTGACCTGGCACGCTACAAAGGATTATATGGGGAGGGTGACTCCAAGACTCGTGAGTTTGCTGCAGCTTCAAGTTACTACTTGCAAGCTGCATCACTTTGGCCATCAAGTGGGAATCCGCATCATCAGGTTCTTTATTTCGTTTTCATTTATTTGTTTATCTATTTTTTGCTTCAAATGTATTGCAATTTTAATCTCAAGTGTCTGTTGACTGGTCTTCTACTTACACCAGCTTGCTATATTGGCTTCTTATTCGGGAGATGAGTTGGTGGCTGTTTATCGATATTTTCGTAGTTTGGCAGTGGATAGCCCCTTCCTTACTGCAAGAGACAACTTGGTTGTTGCATTTGAAAAGGTGTAGCCTCTTTTGCTGCAGTCAATCGTGTCTGTACTTGTCTTAATTTTTGGTACTTGGTAGAAATTGTGTCAGCTAATCTGACCCTGGAGAAAATGTTTCATCTTATGTTAAATGTTTGGTTTAGGAATACTGTTGTTGTGAATTTATTGTTTTTCTTTTATTTCAAGTTCTGTGAACATCTTGCCTTCTAGTTTGGGGCTTAAAATGCTTTCAAGTATTTTGAATCGATAAAGTTGGTTTCTGGGTTAGGTTGTTTATGTTGCATATTGTGCTGCATAATGGTTTGGATGCTGGGGAATTTATATGCAATTATTTAATTCTTATGCAGAATCGTGTTACCTACTCTCAAATATCTGGGGAAGCCTCTGGGTTTAAGGAGTCGCCTGGGAAATTGACTGGTAAAACAAGAGGCAAAGGGGAAGGGAAATCTGTTTCTAAAGATGCCAATAGTGAAGCCAGCCTTGTCAAGGAAGGAGCATCTGGCATTCAGGAGAGATATAAAGCCTTTTGCCTTCCATTTGTTCGTCTAAATGGCATTCTTTTCACACGCACAAGGTTATTAGTTTTGAAGAGTTTTCAATTGTTTGTCTATCATTGTCCAAAACTTTTAACATGATAGTCTATATAAATTCATACTTTTTCTTTGTCCAGCCTGGAAATATTTGAGGAAGTTCTATCTTTGGTAAGCAGTGGCTTGCGAAAGTTGCTATCTTCTGGGGCAGAAGAGGAGCTAACGTTTGGTGCAGATGCTGATGAGAGTGGGCTTATTATTGTTAGGATTGTCACGATTTTTATTTTCTCAGTTCACATTCATAAGGAATCTGAAGGTCAGACATATGCAGATATCCTTCAACGAAACGTTGTACTTAAGAATGCATACACTGCAGTTTTTGAGTTGATGGGCCACATATTAGAAAGATGTGTGCAGCTGCGTGATCCCTCTTCAAGTTTCCTTTTACCTGGCATTCTAATTTTTGCTGAATGGTTGGCGTGTTGTCCGGATGTTGCGGCTGGCAGTGATGTGGATGAGAAACAGGCTGCTGTCAGATCAAGGTTTTGGAATCTCTTTATATCCTTCTTGAACAAGCTCTTGACAGTTGGGTCAATGTTCATAGGTGATGATGAAGATACGACTTGCTTTAATAACATGATTAGGTATGAAGAGGGAAACACTGAAAACCGTATGGCATTGTGGGAGGACTTTGAACTGAGAGGATTTGTGCCACTTGTTCCAGCACAAACCTTTTTAGATTTTTCAAGGAAACACTCGTTTGGAAGCAATGGTCAAAAGGAAAAAAGGGCCCGAATTGAAAGGACTTTAGCAGCAGGCAAGGCTCTAGCCAATATAATCAGGGTTGATCAAAAAGCAATTTGTTTTGATTCAAGGGTAAAGAAATTTGTTATTGGTGGTGATCATCAAATATTGGATGACATGATAGCTGCAGATTCAGGCATTTCCAATAAAGATGAAATGCAAGAAAATCAAGCTACTGAGACAACAAAAAGTTTTGGAATGGTGCAGACAAACCAGCAGCATGCTATGGAAGGGGACGAGGAGGATGAAGTAATCGTCTTTAAGCCAGTTGTGGCTGAGAAGCGGTCTGACATTCTTGGTACGAATTGGGCAACCTTTGAGGTCCTGAAGTCTAATCAGAATGCTTCTTCAGTTGATAAGACATATAGCACTAGCTCCGTTTCAGCTCCTCTCGACAATAATCACCTTCAAACTGCTTTTGATGGTCGTACCCTACAACCTGTAACTGTTGGCAGTGCCCTCCCCCAGTATCTGCCACCAGTACAACCTCCTGCTTCAAAGTGGTCCACTGAAGAAGCCTTTCTTGCTGACAGCTTGAAAGATTTGAGGTTCATGGGGAATGGGCACACAGTAAAATCTGACGTGCAAGATAATCGTGTTTCGTTTTCAGTTCCAATTCAGCAGTCTGTCAATGTTGCTACTAGTGGCATGTTTTACAATCACACAAAAGCGCCAGACGCTATTGCATCTTCCGGAGCAATCCCTAACAGTTTTCCTGTCAAGATGTCATCTGCCTCATCTGCAGGTTTGCGAAGAAGTCCTGTGTCTCGACCCAGCAGGCACCTTGGTCCTCCCCCTGGTTTTGGGCGGGTTCCTAGCAAACCAGTGAATGAATCCATTATTGGTCCTGATACTGCAAGCGACAGTCCTATAACGGATGATTATAGCTGGTTGGATGGATATCAGGTGCCATCTGCGTCATGGACGAATAGTTCTGGGCTCAATAGTTCCATTAGTTATCCAACACATTCAAACCCCCATCTCATCCCTAACAGCAATTCCTTGTCTGGAACAATCAACTTTCCTTTCCCTGGGAAACAGGTCCCAATGATGCAATTTCAATCAGAAAAGCAGAAAGGTTGGCAAGATTACTCAATGCTTGACAGTCTTACGTTACAGCATGAACAGCAGCTGCAGCTGCAGCTGCAGCAACAGCAACAAGCCCTAAATGGTAATCAGCACTTCAACGCACTGCCTGAGCAGCATCAGGGACAGCCTCGCTGGACGGGTCGTTATCTGGTGTGATGTCCATACGATGGTATAGATGGTAGGTTACGTCCGCTTTTCTACTTATTGTGCTAATTTTTAGTTGATATCGTTTTAGTTGATATCGTAAGTTTTATTGTTAAGCTTGCCTGACTAAGCCCATTTTCATTGTTAGAGTCCTGAGAATTGTGCTGGTTTTTACTGCGTCCTTTTGCTACCAAGTTCAAACTCCAACTTTGAAGCCTTATCAATGTTGAATTTAGATGGAGTGTTGGTGGCTTGGCTTCCTGCAGGAATTGGCTAGTACAGAGGTGAATCTTATGTGCTCTTTTTTTCTTGTCATTTATATAATGCTCCATAACCCTCTTTTGGCTATGCTTCTTTTCTGTCATTCCCTCTCGATGGAAATAAATGCGCTTATTTTTTGGAGTCTGATCACTCTTTGTAGGAATACTACAAATATATTTGTATTGGTGGTTTCATGCTAATACATTTTTTCTCTCTTTTGCGATCCTGTTTCGTGTAGTACAGATTTTGCTGAGCTTTTCTGCTCAGAGGATGAGAAAGTCAGAAATGTGATTCATGATGCAAAGCTTCTAAGAAGTATACGCCTAGTCTGGTTACTTGGGTTGGATAGAACGTGTTTAATATTATGATCATCCGTTGGTTTCGGGGGCTGTTGTCTCCGGCAATTTGGTGGAATAAAGATGGTGTTACTCACTGCACTATTAGACTCTGGAATCAGTGTTAGCTGTGGAAATTGCTATTGCCGTCATCAGGTGGCAGCGGCTGGTAATATTAAAAAGCTACTTACAGTTTTGTGGCAGAAAACTTTGGGAAGCTAGAGTGTGGGCAGGTTTAATGGGAATGGTACTTGGTATCTAGAAATGGGATAAGAATAATAATGATAATAATAGCAGCAGAGGTATGGTAAAGACACTGGAAAAGGTACATTTGGTGAGTATTTGTGTGGGTGTATGGTCGTCGTCTCCTAGTCTTAGTTTAGACTTGTTGTCGTTGTTGGTTCAAGTTTAATTACCGGTGGTATCTAATGCAAGTTGCTAGCTCTCTCAAGTCGAGGTCCACTCGAACTTGCTCTTATGAAATAATGTTTCGAGTCTTGCACTAAATTTAATTTCGGTTTTACTATTATGGTCATTTTGAGTATCTTCTGGAATCTGGGGCATTCTCGTTTTGATTGTGTTTTCTAAAATTTGTTTGTTTGAATCCTCTCGTCACAAATATCAGTTGGATTTGACATTTTGCAAAATACCAGACGTAAAGCTTTGTTTATTAACTCAAACAATAGTAGGGAAGGAAAGCGACAATTGCTTTCTATTTCCAGTCTTGGGGAAAATAAGCCCAAAAAAAAAAAAAAATCTCCTCTCTCTTGTACACATTTAAGTTATTGGATTCCTTGCAGGTATGAACTTGTTGAATGAGGCGTGTACGAAAACAAAAGCTGTTTTGTTTGTTTGTCTTTTGTTTTCGGTTTAAAATAATGCTAGGATTGTTGTCGTGGTAGTGGCATCCTTAAATGTCATTTTCATCATGCCTTGCACGGAGAAACAAGATGGGTTGAATCCCTAAAATCCATCAAATCCACCTGATGTTCACCCTCTACCAGAAGCTAAAGAATTGGTTGAGTGAGGCTTGCTTTTCTATCGATTACAATGGTCCATTTCATAATCTTCACACTCAATAGTCAATAGCAATACGTGGTTGCAAGAATGTCTTGAGAGTAAATCTATATCCGACTTTTATTAATAAGTGAAGAGCTATAATCCTCTTCGCCCCTATGTTCATAAACATGGTCAATACTAATATTAACAAGCTCAAACTCGAAATACAATATGTTGAGTATCACAAACTTTACAGGACAAATTTCAAGAGTTTTACATTGTGTTGTGTTTTAATTGGACGTTCACCTATATGTTTGTAGGACGTCAAAATTTTGCATCCTGTTGTTTGCAAAATTTTGAAGAGGAAAGTTTCTTTTGTGGACATAATTAATTCAAGTTAAAAGTGGGACTATATAAGAGGTTTTCATGAAAAAAAGATTTTGCGTCCTACGTCTGTAAACCTTGTAACTTCTAATATTTGGGTTTCTATTAGACACTTATGTTCTTAAACTCTTAATATGTTAGCAATTTAATCCTAATTTTAAAAATTTGGATACTCACATCATCATACTTTCAGTTTGTTGGCACTATCAGTCTTCATATTAAGAATTTAGACATTTAATCCTCCAAACTCTTAATTTTTTTAGTGCTGTTAGGCCCCATTATCATTAAATGGCATTATACATGCAATGTTTTAGAAAATTCATTTATTTAAATATAAAATAAATTTAGATTTAATTAATGAATTTTTGTCGATAAAATGTAAATTATTTATGGATAATATTAATGTGTATTATGTTTGTAAATTTTGTACAAATTGGAGTATTTTTAATATGCAAATTTTGTGAGTTTAAAAAATCAAGAATTTGTGAACTACTCTTAAAATAACATTTATATCACATTAATTATAATTTTGTGGTATAAATATATAAAGGGAAAATATATTAATTAAAGTAGAAAATCATGCTATAACCCAAAACAGTATAAAAATGGTCAGTCGTTAGTAAATTAAACTGAAAAAGATTTTTGTATGCAATCCATCAGTTGATGGAATACAATATAAAAAGACACAAAAGTAAAAAAAGGTACACAGTACAATGTAATCGTATCGATAAAGTACAAACATAGAAATAAGACCTATTGTGTTGGGTTTAGAAAAGTTGGGTAAAAAGTAAGTTCGTATATTTTAGACAGTTTAAAATAAATATCCTCTTGATTTTTCACTGATGATAAAAGAAAAATACAGTGTAAAGTTAAATTATACTATGTAAAAGTTGTGGGACTCACCATAAAGTGCCACCCAAAAAGGTAGAATTTTGCCACGTTTCCCATAGTGGTGGCCAGTTCTAACCATGGCCTTTGAGCTAACATTTTACAACAAAAGTGCTAAAGTGAAGACTAAGCATGGTGAGTCACCAAATTAGAAAAAATCACACTTTGTAGTTAATCCTTTTACCATGCAAACATGAAGAAAAATACTCCTATTTTCTACTACCAAATGTGTTGCCCCAAGCCTTCTCCCTCTAAAATTTTCTCAAAATCACAATTCCTAATCAAGCTCTAGGACAAGTTCAAGCATTTTAGTCCCAGATTTGTCAACTTTGGTGGTAAAAATCTCAATCTTTTCCTTGTGCATCTTCGTGCTTTTGTTGGGTTTTAATTTGTTGTTGTTGTGTGTGTTGGGGGGGGGGTTGGTGGTGGTGAGGGTGGTGGTTCTTGTCATGACTGGTGTCAAGAGAAAATAGACAAGATCAAGTTTCCTTGTGATGGCTTACAAGTTCACAAAAAAATCTTTTGGTAAAGCCCATAACTTATACTTTCAAGTTTGTTGTTTTCTTTTATAAAGTTGGCATGTATTTGTATAAATATAGACCATGGGATATTTGAAGGACTGTATGGCATGTTTATGTGGTATGTTTTGTGCATGGTTATGATGTTTGAAGGCTAGGAATTGGGGTATTCATGCTTTAAGTTAGAAGTTTGGAAAACTTCTCTATAAAACAAATTTTGATCTAATTTCAAACAAAGACGATTTTGGTGGGCTTTGAGATCAGTTTGTTCTCCAAACAAAGCATAGGATCAGTTCAAGACGTTAAGGGTAACAACTTATAATAACAAACTTTTGTAAATGTAATATGCGAACAAATCCAAGTACTTAATAAATATAATTAATTAAGGATTTTTTCATATCTACACCATTAAGTTTGTAAAAAGCATGAGTTTATAGCTTATGAGCATAGATTTCAGTATAATAATTAAGTATTTGATATGTTATGCTGATAAAATCCAAGAATATGAGTCAAGGGTTTTCTTAAAAGACTTGAACAATTTATTTTACACAAAGATTTGTATAATTCCACTATTCTATGATTTAAAGGGAATTAGTATAATAACCGAGAAAATCCTAGGATTTAAATAATATGATTTACATATTTAAGTTAAGGATTTTTCTTAGAAAATATCATGTGTAAATTTGGTGACTAAAGGATTTATGAAATTAACATAAATATTCCAAAATTAACTTTTGTAATTAAATAATTTGATTAATAATTTCTACCATGATTTAAGGTGCAAGAAATTTCAATTTGTAAATATATTGAAAATTTAAATTATAGAAATTTTTAAGTGTAGTACGTTGTTAATAGTGTTTCAAGAAACACTCTAACACATAGAAAATCCTTAATTGCTTATTAGTTAAAAATAAGAGTTACGTGATTATTATTTTTGGTGAAAAATGCTATCTAAATTTAGGAATTGACATTGTCAAAGATATGTATATATCGAGGTAGAATGTAGAAATGTCAAGATTATGTTTTAGCAATCAAAAAATAGATTTAAGATAAAAAAAATTAAATTTT
Source organism: Artocarpus hirsutus (assembly GCA_946598075.1). Classification (NCBI taxonomy): domain Eukaryota; kingdom Viridiplantae; phylum Streptophyta; class Magnoliopsida; order Rosales; family Moraceae; genus Artocarpus; species Artocarpus hirsutus. Next base: position 17,922 of record CAMOHE010050248.1, read on the forward strand.
AATGTGATTTAAAAATTTATATCGGTATTGATTTATATAGAGATTAGTTCTAGACTGTGTTAAGCAAACCCGACAAAATCGATTTCCCTGCTAGCTAACTAGTTTTCTCCTATCAACCTAGAAAGTTGCTTAAGGGAAAACTTGGAGACAAAGTCTTCAAAAGGTAAAAAAGAAACTCCACAAAAAGTGGATATTGTTTCCTAATGAGACCTTACTTTGTACTATTCATGAAAGATGGACATTATTTTTTCTAATGATTAAAAAAATTCTCCCATCCTCCTCAAGTGTAGGCGCCACCCATTAGTCCTATTGAGCATGACTTTTTTAACTTTTAAAGGTTACATAGAGGCTTGAAAACCAAGATTAGAAAGTTAGGTCAAATTAGCACAAAGTCCATGTAAAAACTTGTCATCACCAAGAGGCCATTTTTGCCTCCTCCTTTACCATTTTTCTTCATAAAGAAAATTTCTCCTCCCTTATTTTCTCTTAAAAAAAAACTCTTTCTCTTAAAATTTTCTTTCCGCCCACTAGAAAAATCACTAATCAAAAGCAAAACCAATGAGAAAGCTTTGGTGGAATCCCTCAAGGATTAGAACTTCAAGGATATACATCAAAACTTCTCTTTTTAAGTTTAAGAAATGGTTTATGATTTTATTTTAGTGAAGTTGGTATGTAATAAGTTTTATTTATGCTTAAGTTATGATTTTTGTAAATTTGTAAGAATGTAGTTTTAGGTTTTGCATGTTAGGTATGAGAAAGTTAGATCTAGGTTATGTTTTGTGTTTTTGAAGAGTTTTTCTACTCTTTGACCTTGAAATGACATTTTAAGGTTTGGGTTTTAATATATTTTTTAAATCTGGGAGCTTAGGTTCTCTTTGACTTTGAAAATGACACTTTAAAGGTCAATTTTAATGTATTTTTTAATACCTAGGAATTTCTAAGTCACAACAACATAAATGACTTCGTTTAAGATATTAAAAACTGAGATCTCGACTCTAAAATGATATTTCTAGCATCTTTTATTAGTTTTCATAGCAATGTTGCAAGAGATGTTGTAACTTGAGTTGGGACATCAGCAGTACAAAAGGCTTATATTTTTCTATCTTTCTATTAGAAACCTCATTTTATTGTTTTATAAGACCTTTGTAGTATCAACATAGCCATTGGTGGTTGTTATTGCCACTTTTTCTTAGACATCGCATGTGATGTTGCAACATGGATTGTGACATCAGCAGTGTAGGGTGGTTTCTATTATAAATTGTTTGGTTTATGCTTCTAAGAGTTGAAACTACCTAGTTTATTTTTGCCTATGATTTTGTGAGACTGTAATTTAAATGATAATGATTTTGGGAGCTTTTTCATTAAGTGTCACATCTGATGTTGTAACATGAGTTACAATATTAATCGTACATATGTCAAAACTATCAAGTTCTTTTTGATTCTAAGGATGAAATGCTTAGCTTACTGTCTTACAAGGTTGTCATTGCAACTACAGTATAGTCCATGGCCGTTTTAGAGCTGTTTAGGTTCGATGTCATAGGAGATGTTGTGACACACTTATACGACATTGATAGTCCAGTTTATATTTTTAGGTAAAACAACGTTTGAAAATTTTGGATCAAGACTTTTGCAAAACATAAAAGTTTTAAACCTCGACGAGATAAAGAACTTCTGTGAAAAAAAATTCTGCCTCTAAAAGGAACCTTTAAACATATTTATTAAAATGGTTTAATCAGTAAAGTTTACAAAATCACTACAAACGGTAATGTTAAAGATAGAAAATGAATTTTTAGAAAACGCAAAAGTTTTAGTCCTTGTTAGAATGAGGAACTTTTGAAAAGTAAATTTTTATTAAATCTGTCTTTGACATACGATTTACGGAGACTTTAGAACTAACTAAAAATTACCATTTCAAAACTAGTTTGAAATCAAAACACTTGTTTAGTAGTAGAATCACTATTTACAATTAACAAAAGGATTGTAACACTCGAAAAGCTATAAGAGTTTACAATTCATAGTTTCACTAAAATTCAAACTCAAATTTAAAATATGGTTTTCGATAAAAACTTTATGTAACTTTATTTAAGAGATACAGGAAATCATAAAAAATACAAGTTATGGACCACTTCGTTGTGATAGTAATTATAGATCCAACACCCATAGACATTTAAAAGCCAATTATCAAATCTAAATTTTTGATAGTTGGTGCTTAAATATCATAAGAACGCTTTTAGATGCAAAGAGCTACATTAGGCCTAAAGAATTGAATAGTAACCAGACATTAGCCTATGGGTCCAATAGTACTATTTATATTCAAGCGAGACCTATATGCATAATAATGAGTCCAATATAAGTAATGAGAAAGATTAGTACGTCAAATTATAAGAAGAACATAATTAATTAATTGCCAAAGTATTTAATTAATTATCAACATTAGCACGATTTAATTAAAAGCAATTAAGAAAAATAAATTAGACAAGAATTATGAGTTATAAGAATTTAAATTTTATTAATCCTTTAACCACCTAAATAGTCAGTTAGATAATAGAGGAAAGTTTCTAAGAAAAAAGATGTAATTTCTTTTTTACAAAATGCTAAATTAATTAGCATAAAACAAGTTAAACTCATACTCTTACTGTGTGTTTTTTCTCGGACTCTAGGAATAGTAGATAAGTACGTGGCGAATTAGCATATCCTAACTCTAGAAATTAAGTAACTAGGAATCTCGTTTGCAGCATGAAAATTACTGTTTTTAAGTTAAAGTATTTACATGTTTTTATGAAAATCATAAAAATGCATGATTAGAATTATGCCATGTTATGATATGTTAGGACATGTCATGCTTATTGTTATGTAGTGTATTTTATGTGATTTATGTTATATAAAATTATATTACACATTCACCTTTTGTTAAAAACAGTTATGATTTATGTTATGTGACGATATGTAGTATCACACCATACTGCATACACACAATAAGCTAAGTGTAATAAGATAAGATAAGTTAAGCTAAGAGTATCATACCAACCAGCTGATTACAAAGAAGATTCATGGCCTCTCGACCTAGAGAGATGTATACAGATTTAGTTCAATTTATGAATTAGGGTTGTTGGGGACCTTGCGAACCCTAACTTCCTTATGATTATGCGCAATCGGTATGTACACATAGGGGCCCATTAAGCAAGACAAATTAGATATATAAAACATGTTCATAATGAAGCATAATCTACTCACGCATAATCTCAGTCTAGGTTATATACCTATATCAAAAGTTTAAATAAGTTAATCATAGTAATAAATAGTTTTAGAAATGTTTTAAAAGATTTATTTTATTTAAGGAATTGTTTTAAGGAGATTAATATATGTAATTAGTATTACGTTTTAAAAAAATTGTTCCATAGATTTAGTATTTTATCATAAATTAAGATTAAGAATACGATTATATGGTTAAGCAACGACTATGTAGGTAGGGTCGTTACAGTAAAATTTCATAAGGGTTAAATTGATTAGTTTATAATTTTTTAGAAAATGACCAAAAACCCCACTGTGCAATCCAAATTTCAAAAAAGTTAAAATATGAAAGTTGTAGAACTCATCAAATTGATAAGCCTCACAAACGGCTCGTGAAAATTCTAAACGATGAATAAGTTGAAAATTTTACGAGTTTTTAATTGTGAAAGTTTGAAAAATGGAAAAACATTTTTAAAACAAAAGATACTGACCTAGATACCTTTGAGGAATTTAATCCTCTTGAAAAATAGTGCCCAATGGTATAACATGATCGTTTTTGATTTCGTCAGCAAAATTGTCAAAATTTTTAAAAACTGGTTTAAAATTGTAAAGTTTTGTTGATTACCGTAAAAAGAAAATCAATGTCTTGTTTTTCTTGCCTTGTTGTCAATAAGTAACAAAATGCAAGTTTTTAAAAAAAACAGGCTTGAAAAGTTTTCTAAGGCCTATCAAAAGCAAAAATGTCATTTTTTCTCAAAACTACTCGAACATACCCTAAAACGTCCGAATTAGAAAAATGTCCCTTTGGGGGAATTTTTTAATATTTTGTTAGCGGTAGTAAGGTATCGTGAAATAAGAGAAATTAGTTTCGTCACACTTGGGTTTCTAGGAAACCAATTAATGGCCAGATTTGATTGTTAACGTTTACGTCTTGTTACCAATGTATAGTTTGATAATAAATAAATTAGCTAATGAAGGTAAATTTCCAAGTAGGAAACTTGAACAGATAGTGAAGGAAACCGAGAATTGATAATAAATAAATTAGCTAATGAAAATAAATTTCCAAGTAGGAAACTTGAACGGGTAGTGAAGGAAACCGAGAATTGAATCAGTGTAGTGCGATTCAATGTAAGTTTTGAACCCCACCTACAATGTGCACAAAAAGGTTTTCAAAAAAATGCTATTTATTCCATTTAAGTAAATGCATTTACAATGTAATTAGTTTAAGTAATTAAAGCATCATGAATGGTATGTCAACTTAATGAACTGGTAATTTAATCACCAAATAAAAGTAAGAAAGTGTTGTACCCTCTCGACTTAAGGGGAGTTTTAATTAAGTTTGGGTCTCGGTGTTATGAAGTACACATTTGGTATAGACGCTTGAGCCATAGTTAAGTTAAGGAAACGAAAAATTAAGGTTTATAAACAAGCATAAATGAATCATGCATATAAATATGAATTATTTTATGGGCTATGTTTGGACTTACTGAACAATAGTTCACCTAGTTATCTTATGCTGTAAGGAATCCAGCCAAGAGGCTAGAATAGAATCACTATTGAGCTGGCAAGGATAGATGAGCAGTTGTGTAGTCGAAGCTATGGATACTGCCGTAGAAATGTTTTCACTGTGTATCAAGTATCTTAAGATATGTTCCTTTGGAAGAAAATAATTGGTATGATAAATAAGTGTTCTAAACTCTTTGAAAACAATAATGAGTTTATAATATATGTTAATTAAAAGTTTTATGTCTATATATAGATATATACATTATAAATGTTTCCTTATTTTATAGCAAAGTAAGTAAGAAAGGTATTAAGAAACGACTTAAAAAGTTGGGTTGTGACAATACATGTCAATATTTTGAGACTTTTTTGTTTTCAGGTGTCAAAAATGTAAGCATTTATCTTTTGATTTTTATTACTATAGCCTCCTAAACTTATTACACTTTAGCAATTTGCCTTCTTGTAGCCTAAACTTGCAAATTTGTAACAAATAACCTCATTGATTATGATGTTATTTTTTTGATTGAAATTGACATATAACTTGTACGTGAATAGTTCTTTAATGACATGAATGGTCATCTCTATATATTTTAACCAATTTTTATCATAATTGATATCTTTAATTAAGTTTCAATCAAAACAGAAAATTTTGAATTAACTTAGTTTTAAATATTAATTTGAGTTAACATTCATAACAAAAGATCTTTTATACTCTTAATTAACGACCTATGTAAAAATCACATATCAATTTCATTCAAAAAACTAACATAGTTATTAATGGGGTTATTTCCTACAAATTTATATGTTCAGAGTCCAACTTGTTAAAATTAAAAGTTTATAAGGGACAAATTGCTAATGTATAATAAGAAGGAAATGATGCTAAAAATCCTTGTTTTTTGCCACAAGGTTTGCCAAAACTGTCTCTTTTTTTTTTTTAAGTAAAACATATTTTTTGTTCAAAAATAATATTTAAATGTCCTAAAATAAAGTAAACTACGATAATTATTGACAACAAAATGGCTGCTTATAAATCAGAAAAATAAAAAAAATTAAGTATTCATTCTAAGTTAATTCCAAATTACAATGATAACACAACAATTTTAATTATTTGATCACATTTTTTTTCTTTCCTAAATATGTTTAATATAATTGAGGATATTAAAATGATGTAATTGGACACTATATAAATGGACAAATAAAGAGTTTGGGAATTTAAATGTCCAAATTCTTAAATGACGGACTAACAATATTAACAAATTGAAAGTTGGGGGCCTAGGTGTCTGAGTTCTTAAAATAGAAGCGAAGGTGTTAAGAGACAGTTTGAAGACCCAAGTGTCTGAATTTTTAAAATAGAGACTCAAAGAGCCAAAGGTTAACAAAGCTTGGAGACTTGCAACGCATAAGTCCTAAAAAATTAAAGTTAGCAAGAGATTGCGTGTTAGTGTTACCGTGCCAATTAGGCGACTCCAAAATATTTTTTTTAAAAATATATTTTCACAAAACAAACGAAAATTTAGGTTTTAATAATTTCTAGAAACACAGTTATATATGGAATATAGTAGATTAACGCAAGAAATATGCCATAAAATTTTCCTTCTTCTTTTCTTTTTTCCATATAACACTAAAAAAAATTTCGTTTACATATTACACTAAAACTTCTATCGAGAAATATTGTTGGGACAAATAAAAAATTATTCTAGTAAGATTATTTATTTATCAATAAATAAATAATTTTTTAATTTCTCTATAAATGAATATTTATTAATTTAAAAAGAGTTTTATATTTTAATTACTTGTGCCATCTTGGTACATGTACACTACTTTTTTTTACTAAGATTCATGTATAAGATAAATAATAAATAATCAATGTAGTCAAAATTAATATGTTTACATATAGAACTTCGAATGTTATCATGTATATAATAAATGTCACGTACATGTACATAAAAACCCAAAAATTAATGTAAGTTCTTGTCAATATGTACATAGACATAAATTGTTAGCAAGTAAGTGAATAAAATGACAATCAAAGTTGTCAAGAAAAAAACTCTTTAATATTATAAAATTTACATGTTATGTATTATAATTATTTTTTATTTGATTAATTATTAACTTATATTTAAATTGGGTCCTTATGAATTCGGGAAAAAATTATTATCATATGCATTTAGCAAGCACAAAATTACTAATTTAGTACATTGGCTCAAGTCCAGACTGAAAAATTTTAGTATTTAATTAAGGTTATTAATTTATCAACCTTCATTTAACAAGATTTTACTAATTATCAATTTTACCGAAAGTATTATCATTGCCAAATAAAATGAGCTTCAAACTTGCAATCATTTTCTATCCCTAATTATTGACTAGCGTAACCTCAATGTGAATCAAAGCTTTGTTGATAAAAAGGGAAAGATATACTCTCATCACTTTTCATCATTGCCCCAGAAATTGAAATATTACTCTGTTCCAATTTGTTCTAAGATATGTTGTAATTTAATGCTGATGGGTGGTTGTAACCGTTAGTTAGAACCATTTTTATTGTAGCATGTGAGAGCTTTACACTGTAGTAATTTTTTATTATTACTGTAGCATGTGGGAGCTTTACACTGTTTATAACTGAAAAAGTGGTGAGAATCAAGGTTCCCACCACCCTTCCAAACACCCCGTAAATTTGATACTTCCCTATTAAAGAATTTATTGGATACTATACTACAAAAGTATATTATTTAGCTAACCTAAGTCCTTTTCTCAGATATAAATTGAAAATTTTGCTCTTTCAGTTCAAAAACATATTTAATTAAAAAAAACTTAAACGATCAATCTAAAAAAAAATAATTGAAAGGACAAAATCGTCATCCTATGAGACATAAAAGTGGTCATGCTACTTGGATGATCTTTTGAATGATAAAGAATTCCAATGAAAGTATGAAACGAGCACGAAAATATTAGCTTTATAAACCGCTTAACGCAGACGAAAAGACTACCTTGATGATATATATATATATATATATATATATATATATATACGTGCTTACAAAGGATTCGCTTTTCACCATATATATATATATATATATATATATATATATATATTTGCTTACAAAGGATTCGCTTTTCACCATTCTATATGTATATTGTGAATATACGTATATTAAGAATTCACATTGTTTGTTTGTTTGTTTTTCTTTTCTTTTTCTTTTTTTTTTAAACATGTGTGTAAAAGAGTTTAAAAAAGAAAAAAAGAGTGATTGACAACGACATCGTTCAACAAGTGTCCCTACTATCCTCAGGAAGATGCTCACGGGCTTCAACTTGGAAAGCGTAACATCCCCACCATTGTAGCATATAAATACTGCCAAGCATCACCACCCCCTCAACTTCTCAAATCCATCTCTCTCTCTCTTTCTTTCTCATCTTTTCTCTCTCATGACACCAATGGAGACCGCCACCATTCTCACGCTTATCACCACCACTCTCATCATCTCTCTCCCCTGTTGCACTACCACTAGCAGCAGCCCCATCAAAACCGTCGTCGTTTTGGTGATGGAGAACCGCTCCTTCGACCACATGCTCGGCTGGATGAAGCGCGTCAATCCCGAAATAGACGGAGTCGACGGGTCGGAGTGGAACCCGCTTTCGACGTCCGACCCGAACTCACGGCGGTTCTACTTTGGAAACCAGTCCCACTACGTCGACCCCGACCCCGGCCACTCCTTCCAGGCCATCCGGGAGCAGATATTCGGCCGCCCCGGAGACGACGCCGTCTCGACCGACACGCCCCCGATGAACGGCTTCGCACAGCAGGCCTTCGCCATGGACAACACCTCCGCCATGTCGGAAGCCGTCATGAACGGCTTCGATGCCGACATGGTCCCCGTCTACAAAGCTCTTGTCTCTGACTTTGCCGTGTTTGATAGGTACGTATTCCATGTACAAGTTACATCAATTTTCATTTAAAACTATAAGCCAAGGAGTTAATTGTCAAAAAAAAAAAAATTGGCACATTGCAAATAAGCTACAAATTTAAGGGGTAACGGTAAAAATAAGCCTTTAATTATTCAATTTTGTTTTGTTTGTCTTGAATTTTATATTTTAATTAGAAGATATCTTGAAAAGCTCAGCATAATTGAGTGAAAGGGGACAAAAAAATTAATGGTGATTATATCATAATATGGAGATGCGTAATGTAAGATTGAACGTGATGAAACATTCATGAAAAGATATATGATAATTTGTAGACATTAATTTAGTGGTAATTCAAGTCTGGTCTTTCTTCACCAAATTTTTGAGTACCATTAAGGTGATCTTACGAATTGTATTAGACAGATTGAAGTTTTAATTGTTTGCTTAATTTCTCTATGGCTACGGATAGTTTTTGGTTGATTTTTTTTTTCTTTTTTGGGGATTATCGATCGCAATGGAATTTAATTTAGGTGGGTTTTTTTTTTTTTTTTTGGACGAGTTTGGAGAGAAAATTGATAGAAAATAAATTACTTTCAATCTTTTCACGGTTGAGAAACTAGAGAAACGGGTGAGTTGTTAATTAATGTCTCTTTGTGACTCCCAAAAATAAAGCCAAAACTTGTGAAAATGACGTCTACATATGTTAACACAAGCATGCTGTTTTAAGCTCTTCAAATATAGATGTGGTCGTGGATTTAGCTAGCTAGATTGAACATTAAAGTAACCGCGTTAATATCCCTTTTCATAGTTAGTTCACTACAAGGCAAAGGAATTGTACTAGCATCACCTTTTAAATTTTTTTTTCTTTTTAATCTTCAAAGAGAGATTAGTTGGGAGTTATAGTCACAATAATGACAACAATAATAAAAAGTTGGAAGTTGAAGTACACAGTTTTAAATGCTCAAATTTTCGCCTTACTAATTATTACTTATAAACATTTAATATGGACCCAAAAATAATAAACTTCAATGTATCACACAAGAAAACATTTAAAATGACAAGGTTAAGAGATTTTACTATAGGGACTAGTGCTACTATACATGTCTTATTCTTAATAACTTTTGTCAATCGAAAATTATTTTCAAATCTTATACTATTTGATAGATGTTAAATAATTACGATATAGATTTGTATCAAACATAAAGATAAATGTACATTTTTCCACTTAATTAACTTCTATCATTATGGATCGGAAATGAAAAAAAAAAAATTGATTTATAAAATAAATTCAATGACAAAGTCTAAAGAAGACTAGAGTTTTGAGACCTATTGATGAAGCCTGAGACCTCCTTTTTATCAACAAAACCCCTCCTCATTAGCCACTAATTAACGAGTCCTCCGCCAATCATGAACTGATCAGATGGTTCGCGTCGGTGCCGTCGTCAACACAGCCGAACCGCCTCTACGTCCACTCGGGAACCTCCGCCGGTGCGACGAGTAACATCCCGGCCCTCCTCGCAAAGGGCTACCCACAGAGAACCATCTTCGAGAATCTCGACGATGCCGGAATAGCCTTTGGAATTTACTACCAGAACATCCCGGCCACACTCTTCTACAGAAACCTAAGGAAGATCAAGTACTGGGGCAACTTCCATTCGTACGACCTGTCCTTCAAGAGCCATGCACGGCAAGGGAAGCTCCCGGGCTACGCTGTGGTGGAGCAGCGGTACATGGACACCAAGATTGCGCCCGCAAATGACGATCACCCTTCGCATGATGTGTACCAAGGGCAGATGTTCGTGAAGGAGGTGTACGAGACGCTGAGGGCCAGCCCGCAGTGGAACCAGACCCTGCTCATCATCACCTACGATGAGCATGGTGGGTTCTATGACCATGTTCCCACGCCAGTGCGCGGTGTCCCCAGCCCCGACGGCATCGTGGGGCCCGAGCCATTCTTATTTCGGTTTGATCGGTTGGGAGTTAGGGTTCCGACTATTATGGCCTCGCCATGGATAGAGAAGGGCACTGGTGAGTAAATTCTTCAACCCTAAATTCGAAATCGTTACTTTTCTAATTTATGTTTTTACCCTTTGTATGGGATATAGAGGTTAACCTCTTTCTAAAAGTACTTTTAAAATAAATAAATATAATTTTTTAAATTAAGTATATAGTCATTTATCAATAATAAATTAAACGGTTTAATTAAGTTTCTCAATAATAAACTCAAGTTTATCGAGTTTAATACTGATAAACTTAAGGAGGTTATTCAGATAACTTGGTTTATTAATAATAAACCGATATTTGTCTAATTTAAAAAGTTATAGTCATTTGTTTTAAAAAGGCCATTAAAAAAACATCTAGTCTAATTTCTTTGTTTTTTTTTTTGGCTTTAGCGGTTTTTTTTGTCAATCAGTTAATAGTGTTTTTGTCACCTCTAGTTGAAAGGCACGCCCAAATGTATCAAACATGTTACAACAACAAAAAAAAAAAAAAAAAAGAAACTTACGTGCTTTAAGAGCATTGTGTGAAACTTTTTCGCTTTATATTTATGTTAAAAGTTATTATAGATGGATGTTGTGAGAACTTTTGTGATAGGAAATAAAATTATTTTGTCCAATCTAAGGATTAGAAACAATCAACACTTTTAGAGTGACCCCACCATGAAAAAAATAAATACATGATCTGTTAGATACGCGGTAGTACAGCTAATTTTTGCTAGCTAGCATATTAAACAACAATTTTTTGTTAAATAAAATAATCAATTTATCTTTTTTTTTTTCCCCTAACATTACCAGTCATTTTCCCATAAAAGAGCCCATTTGCATTCCCACACAATCTTATTGGATTATCTTGAAATGACATAGGCTTGCTTGGAGCAACGGCAAGACATAATAGTATATGATATTTCTTACACAAGCTAAAGCCGACATTATTAAATAATAGCTACAAGTAGTCGGTCTTAGTCAGAAAGTTTGATTGAGAACCATATGATCAAGATCAACTTTATTTACTTGGCATTCTATCTCACCTTCTCATATAAGTCACAAATCACAACAAAAAGAGTCGGGCAAATCACGTTTTGTGGTTTTCGCTATCAGTTCATAAGCTCAAGACACATGGCTGCTTCTTATTTCACACTGCTTTTTTGAAAATATTTAGACATGTTTGTGGGGTCCCTTATATTCCAATAATGTTGAGGGCCATCTATTTATATATATATATATATATATATATATATATTGTTGGCTTTCTGATCTATTGTCAAGGCTAAGTATAGTTGATTGTCAAGCTTAATTAGCAACAACTTGTATGAATGGAGGGCATGAAAAACAAGTCCATCTTTATCAGTTTTCTTAACCAACACCCTATTTGATGATGAATAGTGGAGTGAATGAGATGTTATTGGGTAGGTTAGCGTTTTGTTGGTTGTGCTTTACTTTTTACACTTTAAAAGGCTGTATTCAGACTATTTAAAACAAGTTTGTTGAGATCCTTCATTAAATATATGCCAAGTACAGATTATGGACACCGCCAAGGCATAAAAACTTAGGTGAGAAGATAAAAAGAAGACTCCATATCTAATATATATATATATAGTGGCGCAAAAGCATGTGTGTAAATGTCAAAAAGTTGCCAAAAAGTGAGAAGTTCAAATGAAACTTGAAAGCAATTGGATTTAGCTAATATTTTTGTATTCTCTTTACTTATCCTGTGAAATTCATATGAAATATCTATGAGTTAGCTTTTGGATTTTTTGTATTGTGTCTAATGTATAAATTGATTAGTTTGCAAGAATATACTTGGTTGATTGAAAAATTGTGCCAAAAATAGTTATTTTGATAAATAGTTGCATTTACTATCGATAAAGAAAATAACCAAATTTACTTGGTAAATTTGAAATTTACCACGCATTTAGTTTTTCTTTTAATTTTGTTTATCCTAAAAAAACGACATTCCTTAAATCACCATAGTTGATCTCATGCAGTTGTCCATGGACCAAGTGGATCACCATATCCGACATCGGAATTCGAACACTCTTCGATCCCGGCGACAGTGAAGAAACTCTTCAACCTGTCCTCTCCATTCCTAACCAAGAGGGATGAATGGGCGGGAACATTTGAGGGGATTCTCCAAAAGAGAACAGAACCCAGAACCGATTGCCCAGGTTAGTCACATTTAATCAAAACTCATGCAGTAAAAATTAGTAACAAAAAATACTATGCAGCAGAAGATGACAAATATATGACTTGAATTGGACAAGTATTAATCGGGTCATATGTTCACGTGTTACTTTATGACAAAATTGTACGGTCATCTTGTCATATTTTGTCATAAAAAAGATGTATCCAAATAGTGGTTAGGAACTTTAAGTTCTGACAAGGGACATGGTGCCTAATAGCATTGTTTTACCAACTAGAGAAGATTAAATGAATAAATTACTACCTGATGAGGTCTAAAATTAGAGATTGCTGTACAACTCTTTTTTTTTTTTTTTTTTTTGGTTTTGGTAAATGGCCAGATTTACTTATAATCAAGAAAATAGTTGGATAAAATATAAATTTACCAATTATTTTAGTAGTCAACAAACATAACATTTACTTTAATAGATATGAATTTTACTAATTATTTAAATCCTTAAATATGATTTTATCAAAAAGTAATTGTTTTTTAACAAAAAATCAGACATTTTTCTTTTTAAAAGGGTCATATTCCCTAATTATCCTTTGATCAAATGCCTAGCAGATAGTTTTTAAAGGAAGTAAAAAAGAGCATCAAGGGTATCTAGCACCATTATTTATAATGACAGTTCAGTGTGTGGACGATACAGTTGTGAGACCTGCCTATTATGGGTAGTGGCACAGAGCACACCACTAAAATCAAAAAGCCTTTTTTTTTTTTTTTTAAATAAGTCTAATAGCAAAAATTTTGAGCAGAGAAACTACCAACGCCTGTGAAGATAAGGAAAGGAGAGGCGAAAGAAGAGGCCAAGCTTTCAGAGTTTCAGCAGGAGCTAATGCAGCTTGCGGCAGTTCTGAAAGGGGACAACATACTGACAAGTTACCCGGAAGAGATTGGAAAGGAAATGACCGTCAAGGAGGGGAAAGAATACATGGAAGATGCAGTCAAACGTTTCTTTGAGGCAGGACTTTACGCTAAGAGGATGGGCGTTGATGAAGAACACATTGTTCAGATGAGGCCTTCCCTCACCACAAGATCATCTTCTAAGACCCCAAATCAACACCCATAATAATAAGATGAAATCTAAATATGGAGGAGATAAATGAGAATAAAAAAAAGGTGGTAGATAAATAGTTATATACGTATGTAGACAATAGACTCTAGGCATTAATTATACAAAAGAAGCGGAATGAAATCCTGCTGATTTCAACAGTATAGTGTTTTCAGAAGTGCTACATTTCTAGAAAAAGCATGTCTATGATAACATTAAAAGCAGCCCCCGAAATTTCCCTATTTAGCTACTTTAGGATGATGATCATAGACATTTGAAAAAAGATTCAGTAGCTTAATGGGTCCTTTTTATTTTTTATTTTTTATTATCCATTTGCTTGTTGTTTGAACAAGGTTGGTGGAAGCTCAATAAAAGGTTGATGATCATATAGTTCTGTTTGAGGAGCTAACCCTTTGTTGCTCAAGCTTCTTCTCAAATTGATGATCTTATTAAAAAGATTTAATTTTTGTCTGCAGAATTTCCAGTATACTTGACCTGCTAAAAACTCAGTACAGCTCATAACTTACTATAAGCAAAATTTACTTATAAAACTTCCGACAAGCTCCCTCCAGTTAATGTTTACCAAGAGAACAAAAAAGGGGGAAAAAGAATCTTGTGTACAAAAGAATTTTGTGACCTCCATGGTTTGTATTTCAATGTCAACAACAAAGGATCCTTGTTTGACTTCTTACAAGACATTCACACTCTTATCTGTACTTCTGTTTCAGAGTTGCTATCGGCTGGTCCTTACTTTGAAGCTCTCTTATTTGAGTAAATAGTAAAAGGAAGATATGGGTAAAAACTTCTTACTTCTCTCTTAAACTTAAGGTGTCCCACCCGGGAATATTTGCAGTAGCCTCATTTACCATTTTCACAAGCCTCACCTGAAAGCTACAACATCATTAGACGGTCCATATATCACAAGGTCACAAAAATAAAACTTCATTTATACGTGCCCCTTAAATTTGCAAATTTATAAGAAACAGAATTTTGACCGGACGTCATAACAATATAAAGAAGATCATGGTAGATATGATGTATAAGATTCTCATTTAAAAGAAAATAAGCAGCAGATCCCTGATTACAAAGGATGTTTGATGAGATTCTTGATAAATCTTGGTAATTTGTGGAGAAGAGAGTCTCTACCTGTTAAATTCTTTTTTTGATTTTCTATTCTTCCTTACTCGTTTTTCTTACGACTTTTGGATTACTTTTGATCATGGTCCAAAGCCCCTTACTCTTTTTCCTTTATTATTTATGACTTTAGCCACGGTTTAGGCTCCTAAAGCCAACGACTAGATTTTTTGACAAAGAAAAAAAAAATCAAAGAGGTTCAGAAATAGGCAATATTTTCATAGTTTGTTCAACTAAATAAATAAACAATTTTTTTTTTTTTAATTCTATACCATTTGATCCGATAAAAAACCAACAGAAATCTAGAAATATACTTGAGAATGCCGTGTCCTCTTCCTTTGGTTTGAAACAAACAAATGAATTCATAAACCCACAACCATTACCTCCACTACCAGATGTGGTTACAGACTATCGTCCATAATACAGTGCTACACCCATTTGCATATAATATCAAGAGGCACCAAAAGTGTTCAACAAACTACATCAGTTACCAGGAGCAGGAAGTCACATTGCTGAATTGTTAAGTTTTTTTAGCAGAAAGAATCATTTTGTTTGTTGCATCCATAGAATGGGTCTACAAGAATACCATTTAAAACATTGACTATAAAGCAGCCAAGATCAACAATTTAAACTAACATAAATTTGTATCTATGTGCATTGGCAAAAACAAGTAAAACTATGAAGCATATGACTTTTGAAGCCAATTATAATTTCCTAAACCATAAACCTCTAACAAGTAATTTCTCAAATAGGCTCTGACAGTATGGAAATTAATAGACTTACCACACTTTCAGGAACTCCTGGAGGGGGTAATGAAAGGTTTCTGGGGAGAGGACCACTAAGATAGGATCTTTTGTCAAAGCGCCATTCTCCAATTTTTCCATAAGTCAGTTCACCCTGCATGGTTGCACATATGAAATGAAAAAAGTTTTAGGAACCATAGATTTTTTCCCAAGGATCTACACGCCATAGTTACAAATAAATATAAGCAAAAGAACAGGAGTTATGATAAGATTAAGCCATCAGCCTTCTATGTGTTAGTGTGTGCACACTTACTCTTGCCTGCAAGTGCATGATTGAGAGATACCTTTAAATTGTAGTCACAGCCATATGTATAGTGGATAATAAACTTCTTACCAACTTCCAAATCCCATGGAGGCTGAAAGGTCAAAGTGTTTACATTAATGTGACTTGAAACGATATGAACCAAAAACAAAAACAAAAAGAAGATAGGTATCATCAAACCTGAAGCATAAAATCTTTCCGAAGAATATGGCGGACACCATGCAAGGCAGATGCTACAGCATATGCATACCTTGGTTCAAGATAGAAAAAATTATATCAATGACATATTAGGATATGTTCACAGTCCACAGAGAAACTAAAACCGTGTCAGATTTTCTCCAATGCTACTTACATTTCAAGCACCCATCCGAAAGCCTTATCAGTCTCTGGGTCATCTTTCATTCTCAAGGAAATGTTCACCCATGTGGGAGCAATGTCCTCTAGCAGCGACTGAAGGAGAAGAGTGGTTAATACCATATTTGAGTCAATATTAGCATGGAAGAAAAAGAAAAGATCAGTTGTAACTAAGATAGCTAGAAGAAAAACCGTCTCATGCAGGCCTCTAGATATTTTCTTAATCAATTATTATCCTATACAGAGTGTTTGGGATGCCTAGGCTATGAGTTCTATGAGATGCTAGAATGTTTCATAAACTGGATAGAAATACAAAGCGTTCACCTTCTTAATGATTACTGGAGAATTGCCAATGGGATCAACATTATTCACCGGACCTTTTTCCTCAGGATAAAATTTCCTAATTATCTTTTCATTTTGAGCAGGTTCAATATAGAAAAATGGAAATGCTGCCGGATGATTTCCTTTTGCCAAATTGGGCAAAGGATTTGCGAATACATGGTCAGGTTCTGCCATTAAAATGTATCTGCAGCAACCAACGAATTAAAAAAGAATATCCAGATATCAGTTTTCACCCGGTAGAAAAATAAAAATTTAAGGCAATATAAGTTATAGAGAACTAACTCTTCCTCTATCGTTGCTTTCTCTAACCATTGCACAAAAGCCCATGGTCTATTCAGCACGACATAACCCTGTTCACAAACATAAATAAAAATCATCAAACTTGATTATAAGCAACTTGGTAAAAACGACGCGTAAAAAAAAAATAACAAAAAGGAAGAGCAATAAGAATCAGTGTTAGAATTAACATATTGCAGCTAAACCCAATCAATTCTGTAGAAGAAAAAGGAATAAAGAATTAAACATCTCTGACTCAGTTGACTTTCAATTGGGTTCATTAATCTCAAGAAGATATTCGTTGATATGTATAGATTTGGGGTATTAAATGTAGCTCAATTCTATATCATATGCATATAATGATATTCCCTCACTTTTACTGCAGTGAATTGGTTACAATTGTAAAATTCTAAACAGTGCACAAAAATAAGACAGAAATATTCTTTAAATTGTACTCATTCACAAATGAGACGAGATAACTAAGATGACAGCGGTGAAGAAAATTCTCACCCTATCCAAGCCCTGTGGGAGTGGATCAACAACAAAGGTCGGAATCTCCTCCATCAAATTGTCAGGGCTTCCCGAATGCAAAATCCGAGTAAATTTTCCCATGTCTGATCCAGGCATATCTTTCATCTTCTTATACCAGTAATACATAATCCGACATTGCCATTGGCTATATGGAGCATCGGTAGCCGTAAGGGCGACATGGAAATTCGAAACGGAACTCCCCAATCGCCTAGTTTCTCCAGGCATACGAGTCAAGGGATCGGACAACTCCAACCCATCAGCAGCCAAGCTCCCTGAGTTGGAAGATTTGCTGTGTATTATGATAGTCAACAGATTATATGTCGCAAAGAAAAACCCTAGCGCCAAAAGAATCAGCATCATTGGCGATGGACGCCCCATGTTTTTTCTCCCAATCATCTTTGTGTCTCAAAGAAAGCTTATCAAATCAACAAATCCTCAACATATCAATCCAACCCAGTTTCGTTGTCCACAAAACCTCTTCAATACCAATCCATTAAACCTTTCCATAACAAGCTTCAAACACAGATTTTCAACACAAATTCGAAACAGAAAAACACGATCCTCTTCCTTAAACTTTCTTCTTAGCCTTATCACAAGCCCATAAATGGGAAATAATTACTCTGCATTACAAAATAAAGGAAATAAATTGACAAGTCAATTCATCAACATATATATATATATATATATATATATAGCTAGAATCTAAAAACCCAATAGAACCAAGCATAATAATAAAAAAATCGAAAAAAAAATAAGGAAAGAAATTACTACCAAAAAGAAATATGTGAAACTATACTAGAAATTGAGGGGAAAAAATAAGAAAGAAAAATGCGAGCACAAACTAGAATTCAGAAGTGTAACGCATTGCCACTCCCAGATCTAGAACAATAACTGAAAAGACATAATGGGGCACAAAGAAGAAGAACAGTAACAGAAACAGAGAGATCAAGAAATCTTATATTGTTTGGTAGTAGCCGGCATTTTATGAACTGAAAAAGGAGAAAATTTTCACAGTAAAAGAAAAATGGCAGAACGAGAGAGAACTAACCAGAAAAAACTGCAAAGACTTTTAGAGAGAGAGAGAGAACAGAGAGTCCGAGTCTCAGCCATGAACGAAGACGCGGAGCTTTGAAAAGCATGGCATAAACAAACTTACATTAAAAACCAATTTGCAGTGTCGGACACGAAATTTAAAAGGAAATTCGAGGAAATGATGTCGTATTAATGTGCACAATACGGAGTCAATATCCAAAAATTATTAATTAGAAAAATATAAAGGACCTTTTGAGAATTAAAAATGTATAACTAGAGATGAGAGAGGGAGAGGAAAAAAAAGTGCATTGTATTTTATCAATCTATCTGAGTAACTTGTGGCTTGGTGGACGATTATGTGTCACCAGACAAGATCCAAATAGTTTTTTAGGATTTTAAAATAGAATGGAAAACTGAAATAGGTTTCGGATGAAAAGCATAAATTTTGACTAATTTATTAACAAAATGGTCGTTCCAAGAGGGATGTGACGATAGTTTTGGAGGGCTATAAAAAGACATTAACAATATATAATTTTTCCCTATATATATATATATAGATATATTACAACGCTTTGCTTTTTTTTAGGTCATCACTTATTTTCTCAAACGTTTTTATTTTAACTTACTTACTGCTAAAAAAATTGCTTTTATGAGTGTTTGTACCAACATCAACAATCATAAGATCATAAACATGATGTTTCCTTTATGGAAGACTTAAATCCATTGAACATGGAGGTCATAACTTTTATTTTCTTTATATACCTCACATCAAAGAGGTTGATACGACACTTACTTATCATCTTTGTTTTTCTTTATCAACTTTATTTTACCTTCTTATTAACTCTCGTGCGTATAACAAATGCTAATATACTTTATGCTATAACTTAGCATTAAAACATCAAACATAGCATATGCAATCATATTGCGAATCATAACTTGATCTTTAAAACTTTATGCATAACAAATGTAGACATATTTTAAACATAACGATTGCAAATACAGTACAAACATTTACTTGAATTTTATAACTTTATACATAACAAACGTAAATATACTTTAAAACTTAATTATTACAAATATATTGCAAATCATAACTTGAACTTTTAAAACGATTTGTATAACAAATGAAAACATACTTTAAACATGTAGAAAGTATTTGAAAATCATTTTCTTCATGCTATAGGTGAGGTTTGCAACCTACCTAGATTATGCTCCAACATTCCTATTCCATTCCTTTTTCTTTTCTTCTATTAGTTGGCTTATGTGTCTTAGGGATTTTCAAGCTTAGCTCCTCCTTTGAGTTGCTTGAAAACCTTCTCAAAACCCTTGAAAACTCTTTAATCTTCATCTTTCTATACTTGTTCTAGCTTTCTTGCATGATTTGGAGGCTTGGACTTTGAAAAATAGTTGAGGGAACCATGGGAGGGGTGGTCGGTTTTTTATGAAGAGAAAAGGAAGAGCTTTCTTTCTTTCTTTTTCTTTTATTTTTCTTTGCTTTTCTTTTCTTTTCATGATTTTGCATGATGGAGACCAACTTTGGTCCCTTTTTCTCTTTCAAAACCGAAGCAATTTAGAGGAGTTAGGTGGCCTTTTATCCACCTTAAGAGTGACACCAAATGGGTCTTAATTTTTTAACAGTCTAAATTTATACCGACAATATATTTCCTATATTGTTGGTATAAGTCCCATACTGCTATCATTCTTTTCTACACTGTATGTTATAGTTCACAAGCTTCTATATCATCCACACAATGTAATTCTTATATTACATAATTTTATACAGTTTAATTGCTATACTACGTTACTTTATGTGGCACAATTTCTATACTGCATAACCTTATGCAATGTAATTCCTATACTACTTAATTTTATATTTATAATTCTTAAACTGTATAATTTTATCAGTGTAATCCTTATACTGTATTTTTCTCACGCTTTGTATTTTTCTCACGCCATATAATTTTCATATTGTATTTTTATTTTAAAATTTGTTGCAATAAATTTTACAACAATTAAACTTTTTAGCTTATTTTTCTTATAATTTCTTCCTTGTTTTTAGACTATGGCATGATTTCTAATCTTAAAAATCTCATCTTCACCTTAATGGAATTTTTTCCTAAAATATCCCATACAGTCATCTGATTGACAAGTTGCCTACGAAGATCAGTAGGCCGATTGGGGAAGATGGCAGGCCGATCGTGTGAGTTCGAGAGGCCGTCTGAGGCGGATAAAATTCTGCCTCTTAAAATATTTCATTGGCAGGTCGAAGCAGGGCTTTTGATAGGTTAATCACACTTCACCGACAGGCCAATTAGCATTTTTGACAGGCCGGTTAATAAGCATATTTAGTAGGCCAGAGCTAAGAGGTAGCACCTGAAATTCTTGGATGTTATATATACATATATATATATATATATATGTGTGTGTGTGTGTGTGTGTGGTCTTTAAAGATCGAAGTTTTGAAGCCGACAAGTCATTGATAATCCCCAATTGTACAATTACTCAAAAAGATACGGAGATCGTAGCACGCATTCTTGGAACAAATTAGAAAATTTTGATTTTTTTTTTTTTTTACCA